>KZ302016.1:0-111961 GCA_002554575.1 Amanita thiersii Skay4041 | reverse complement strand
AGCTAGAAAAATAACAAACTTCGTTCTCTCAATTGTCGAGCCTCTGCCTCCTCTTGAAATCATTGCTACACGCTTCACTCTGCTTTATTACACCGCTCTAGAATGTAAGTGAAAGTCTTACTTAACTAGCTGCTGCGTGTTGCTGTTGTCGTCCTCTCGACACAATCATTCCCGTTGTCCCCTTCTTCCAAAATTTTTGGTCTTGGTGCATCACCACCATACACCCTCCCTACCTATCCTTATGTCCAGGCATGATCAGCATTCTCTGCTCTGGTCCAACTCTACATTCAGTCCCACCAATTGGATACAGCTACCCATTCCTTCCTGCATTTCAAAAATTGTTCACCCTACTGCAGTAATGGCTGTGCTAATATTGAAACTATTCATCATATTTTTGTCAAATGTCCTTTTTATGCTGCCCTTAGACTTGAATCTCATCAATGGCTCAAAACTGAGATATTACAGATGTTGTCCTCACTCAAAGTAGTGTTGGATTCCTCTCTTTCTGCTCAGTTACAGTCCATTGCAGCCTCCTTAACCACCAATTTCAGTGCTGCTTGGCTGTCATCCCCCTCTCAATATTACTATGGTCTTATCCCAAACATTCACTTGGAATGCTTGCCCCAGCATACAATACATAAAATCAAGTCAAATTTTCAGAAAATTTGCCACCTTCAATCTATTCTGCTAACAGGCAGAATCTGGGGACAATACCTTCGACACCAAAACCCAAAAAGCCTCCAGCCTTCTCCAAAACCCCTATCCCTTTACCTACCTCACCACCTTTCTTACTTAGTCTCTTCCTCGTAAAATCCACATAAAACTATCTATATTTCTTTCTTCTTACTTTTACTTTTACTTTTACTTTTACTTTTACTGATCAGACTGACAAGGTTATCTTTGATTACCTAAGCTGTATAGCGTAGTCAGTCTTTCTTCATAACCAAAAAAAAAAAAGAAAAAAAAAATCTTATTTTATTTTCCTTCCTTACTAGTTACTCAGGCTGGCGAGGTCGTCTTTGATTATCTTTGATTATCCTTGATTACCTAAGCTGTATAGCGTAGTCAGTCTTATCTAAAGTTTCAAGTTTCAGTCTTACCAAATGTTACATGTTACATGTTACATGTCACTTAATTCATGCATGCTTCGTGAATAATTCGTGATCACGTGGATCACGAACGATCACGTTATATTCACGATGTTGGGTGCTAGTTACTTGAATTTTATGTCATATGTAACTGTCACATTGTCACAATAAAGTTTCAGAACACGTGCATTTTACTAACCCAGGATCTGTCATGAAGCTTTTGACCCAAACCAAAGGGTATGGGTTACTACAGCGTCGACTGTAGTTACCTCAACCGTATCGAGGATCCAAAATAGCCATCTCCGTATACTTTGTTTCTTTTCACCTCATGTTGATGGACCAACCAGCGCCTCCTAGACTCAGCCATCTTAGCAATCGTACATGACCAGGAACTTTTTGCGGCATTCTACCAATTCTAGGCAATTTCCCGTCCAGACCGGGATAGTTTCCTTGATTTTGGCCCAGGTATAATTGCATCTGATGGCGACGATGGCAGTCTTGTGTTCGCTGATTCACTGTTGACACCACCGCCCTCTTTTTTTACTTGTATGCACTGAAAGACACCCTGAACGCTCTATCTAAGCTCCTCAGGTGATCCTTTGCGTACGTGTTGGATCCACCCATGGAATATTCATGTATTGAGTCGAGTATATTCAGGTGTTGCTAACACCACTTGATGCCTTCAAGTCTAGGCGGATGGTGTATATTACCCCCATTAGATTAAATCGCAAACTCCACCCATTGCTTGAGTGCTATCAACGACAAGCCTGGGTAGACGGTATCCATCACCGCCGCCCACAAGCAACCCTTCCAAAAAGAAAAAGGAAAAGCCTATACAAACACCAAGCGTCCTTGACCCCCGACCTAAGCCAATGTGCCTCATCTTCCCTTTGCTAAATTCCTTTTCTGCGTTTCATAGCAATATCCGTCACACCCCTAAAAGAAACCCAATAAAAAAAACCATGTTTTCTATCACGACATCTTCCAACTTGATTTATGCTCACCAATTTTTTGTGGGAAGCATACAGGCTATAAAAATATAAATATATCCTTACATATTTGCAACGGTGTTTCTGTGTTGGCGATGATGTACGCATGTTGAGAAAACTCACTATAGTATTACCACCACCCAAACAATCAACCATGAAATCATGTCAAACCTGGGTTCCTCAGGCATATACACCATGAAGAAACATATAGATCATTAATTAGTTACAGATTTCACGCTTAGCAGCAAGATCCTGGGTGAAAGATTGAATATCCATCGAAGATAGATGCTTCTGATGTTCCTCGTCATTTCACGTTCGTGGCGCATCTTTCTCTCAGAAGTGAGTAGGAGCAGACGAAAGAGTGGAGCTACATTTTTGTTGTTCGTAACTGGGTCCGCTGTCATGTTGGAAGCTTGGGCAATATACCTCTTTCTTTCTCGATCAGAACAACCATAAGTAGTATGCATTATGCAATACCATATAATCTGGGACCAAAAATGCCCGAAGGCCGCTGATGAACCGAGATGATGACTTACCGGAAACTTGCGACTGAAAGGCGCAGTTTCAGTAATCATCCGCTGACAAGCCCTCATGATGCTTATTCTTCATAAAAATTGATGGTGGCGTTTGGCTTGCCAGACACGAGTACACTAACCATGTCAGCTCAAGATTGACGCTCGTATATGGTTACGGCATCAATTCATATTCCACATGGACCCATATCCCGAGTCGAAGGATCCAGACATACAGTATATCGTTAAGCAAAAGTGACAGCCCCTCTGGTTTCGTCTGAGTATAGAACAACATGCAGGGCACATCAACGAGGACGTATGCCAATTACTTCCGGGGGTGTATCATTTAAACGATGATAGAATCTGGTCAAGCTCACGCGCTATCATGGAATTCGGACATTTCTTGCGCAGTTCCCTTGAAGAATGGAAGTTAGTCAAAATTGCAATTCAACCAGACTTGGTAATTTCTCACTCCAACTTGCCCTTATCGCCACGTTCCTTACATTCCTTGCCCGCAAGCCTCCAGTCACCGCATTCTGCATAGAGGTCCGCTCGCTTCGGTGGATCACAGCGAATAACGTATGCCGTAGCTTCCTTATTGTATCCTTTTGATAATAGATGCCGAACAAATGGCTCATATCCGATGGGACTTCTCTTCGATTTTGAGAAGGCTTCAAGATTTTCGAAATCCCGGATCTCCGTAAGAGCATACAGTTTCACATACCAAAAACTGCAGGGTGTGTCCTTAAGTGATCCATATACATTCAACCAAAATCACCAACCGTTTATCGGCCACTTTGAAATCAGTCTTGATCTTGTCCGCCCGCTTTGACAGACCATGCATAAGACACATGCGTATTGTATCGTTTATGCTCAGGCCAAAGAATACGACATTCCCCTCTGCCCCCTTCTCCAGTTGCTCCTGCAATGCGAGCAATCGTGCGCTCTCATCCATCATCTACAAATTAGGTTAAAGTAAATCATGAGCCAAGCATTGTCAAAGGATCGCTGTACCTTTGCCTCAAACGTACGGTCTTTGTCTTCGGAGAAAAACCTTTGCGCAGCCTTCACAGCCGCGATCTTCGCGGCAGGTTCCTGCGATGTTCAGTTAGTGGTACATTATACATCAATACACTAGTTCATCACCGTTGCTCGAGATGCTTCTTCCAAGGAAAGGACTGCACTCTCCACACGTCGATCATCGGAGTAGTAGAAGTCACGAAGCATTTCCCTGTTTTGTTCACGAGCATAAACCTGCAACAACCTACTGGCAGGTGCCAGCTTCTGACCACCATCTTCGATTAAATGGAAGAAGTCACCAAGGGGTAGTCTTTTGTGTAAGCTAAGAAGAACCTGATATACTATAGAAGGTAAATGAGTTTGCTGTTTACATCACAGGAAATGGAATACCAACCAAGATCGGTGTCTCCACTGTCAACTGCTTTCATCAATGCTAGACGATCTTCTTTCATAGACAATAACAAAGGAACTTGGTCAGAAGCTTTCGGTTCATGATCCAACAGCTAAAGGAATGTAAGGGGACCAGTCTGACAGATGAGGAACACTACCCCCATACCTTCGTCGCCAATGTCGTCCGCCCGGCTTCCCATGCCCTTTTGGCGATGTCAGCGTAACTGACATCCGCACCACCCAACTGCTGGAACTTTTCTACAATAACTTTACAAACTTCGTCATCACCACCTAACTCCCCTTCCTGCGCAACTGCTGCTATTTTGGGTCTGGATTTTAGAATTTTTGCAATAGCCCAGTGTTTTAGGACCGGATCTGGCTTCAGGGATAGGTAATCTGAGACGCGTAGTGCTAGCAAATGGACGTTTCGTGCCGTTAGGCGGGAAATGAGATGAGCCGAAGATGTGTAAGTATATCTAATACAATTAGAAACTGAAATAAACAATTATTCAATCGGCTCACTGTGCGTAAGTTATTGGTATGCCAATTTCATAGTAATGGACAGCGTTTAGCACTCTGAGCGTCTGACCCATATTCACAAAGTCTGTGGGATCGTACAGATCTAGAAAACCTCTGCCAAACTTGGCGGCCTAGAGGGGAGGGATAAGGCACTCGGACCCAGCGAAAACTTGAGTAACATTACATTCAGAAGCTGTCTTTGCCAGTACGACTCCCATTCCTGGCCAGCAGCGATAATGCACTCATCTACAGCTTTGGCAAGTTCCAACCGAATACTTCGAATGCTTTCATCAGCCTTCGGAGAACGCTGGTTGAAACTTTCCCAAGCATCATAGAGGATAGCAGACGGTGAAGTAGATCCTGGTCGGAATATTGATAGCGTTGATGCTTAACAAAAATCAGTTGGATCAAACATAAGGCATTGGGTGAGAGGAAATAAACACTTACTTGGCACTTTCTGTATGAAGTCGCATGTGTCTGGTCCAACTATTCTTACACCGTCATTCTCTGTAACAGTGAAAGTGGGACCATTATAAAAATATCTTCAATTTAGCATCAAGCACCACACGCAATTCAAATATTACCCAGACTACGCACTGAAGTCTGTCCCCGAAGGGGCCAATCAAAGACACGGCGTTGTCCCATGTCACAAGGATTGCATCGTTGCCACACCATTCGACTTGGCGGACCGGCCCATCCGCTTCGACAACACTTCTCGTGTCAAACTCTGCCATACTTCTCTGAAAGTCCGTGGAGACAACCCATAGAAGACCAGAGAAGGTGTGAAGGGCGAGGGATTTCCCATTCGGTGAGGGTGATACATGAGTAAATGGCCCCCGCGATAAACGCTGATCAACGCTTTCGAGATTGTCCACTGTGTAAATAGTGGAATCCACAGACAATAGAACTTCTACATGTCTTGAGATTGTCAAATCAGGAGGAATGACAGCCCAGGCCCGTGGAGGTTCCGACAAACCTTGTAACCAATGTGAAGCTATTGTTTCAGCCTGATAGATTCAATGGAGGAATACGAACCTGGATTTGCTAATGACAGCGGTCGTCCACCTTGCCAACCCTTTACTTCAACTAACGTGAATGTACCCGTCAACGCGACGAGACCACCTTCGTGTATGCGGGCATCAATAACACCGGTTTCTGCTGCCTCGGTCCCTAGAGAGAACTGTTCGTAATCTCCCTGTAAATCATACAGCCGGTAAACTCCATCCTCATTGAGCACGGCCAGTCTCTCATCATATGTCCAACCGAATCGGATTATTCTGCCTTGATCCCACTATGACATATGGTCAGCCAACGTTTTGTTTCCCAGCAGTTAAATTATCCACACTGAACGAGAGAAGCCCTTCCCCAGCGGAAGAGAATATTTGAATCTGCGATTTAGTTGTCGCGGGGGACGCCTTTCCCAGAGCTATCAATTTCGTATGGTCCCGCATCAATGCTAGATAATTTCTCAGACTGATGGATTATTTGGGTTCGAATAAACAGTACCAAGTGGTCCACCGTATCGGCAACCGGCGATGATGTAGTCACTTAGATTTGGGAATTTGTCGGGGATTGAATACATCTGCTGTCTTCTGTAGAAGACATTTCCATCTTGCATTGCCTGCCATGACGATGTAGGATGTTCTGGCATAAGGAGAAGGGGCTGGATAGTTGGTACTATGGAAGGAGGATGGTGGTGGTTGGGGTCGCGGTGAGGGGAATCACGTTAACATTGGCGAATACAATGTCCTTATTTGGTAAGTACCACATGGCTAATTGCTACATTTCCTTCAAGTTATGCACCAATAATATATGATAGTATAAATCTACATACGATTACAATCTCAATTGAGACAAGTCCGAGCGTGGAATGGCCATACTTTTCTTCAAAATGACGAAAGAAAAACGGTTATATGCAAAACGATATTCAGTAGAGCACTATGGCAACCAAAATGCATCCTGAGAAACCTAGCAGCTAATTCAAAGCGATAACGAAAGCGAGTCATGGGGCAAACAAATCAAGTCAAGTCACACGGATTGGTATCCGGGCACGAAGGTCATCTTGCCCGAACAAGACAGATACGTCTAGGTAGTACTGCAACGTTCCGTGAATACGGACGGCTGGAATAAATTCAACAAAATAGAGAACACACCTTCACATTGAAGCCAGGCACCTCGATGCAGGGCAGCAAATTTTTTTTAAGGGATATTTTTGATCTTTGCAAACCGTCCGGGAGTTTCGCCATCTCTTCCAAAGATGGATGTCGCCGTGAATCAGAAGGATGGCGCGGCCGCTTTGGGAAGCCGATGCATACATTGGTTTTGAGAATTGTATTGTACAGGCTATGTGTTGGCAGGCGGGGTAATGGCTTTTCTCTGAGTGAAGAATTCGGTTCTGGTTCACGTCGCGGTCCAGATGGCTTAGCCGCCTTTAGGCGACTACGCTTCAGTAGTTTATTTCTTCCAGAGTCGCTTTCCTCACTGGCACTAGCCGGAGTTTGCGGCGGTGAGGGTGGTAAATTGACCGGATCTGATACCGTCAGCTTGCGAACTAATGAAACGGATATTGTGGCATCCGAAGCTATTTCTTTCGCTAGCTGCGGTGACCTAGGCGTCGTCGTGAATACGACGAAATAGGGTATGGATGATCCACGCAAAAAGGTAGCAGATGTCGGCAAGGTAACCTGTCAAGGCAGTTAGTGACAACGATAATTATAATCATTCTATATCTACGTACTGCACAACGGAACGGTACTGGGTGATCTGATCTCAGTGGTAATTCCAGCCATGAGTCGGGCTGGCATTCCACCAAGTCTTTCGACTGAAAATCTTCATCGTGAATTAGTATCGGTACTTCAATCCTAAAATGCTGTCAACATGTAGAAGGAGAAATAAATACAAGAGCCGACTGACATTGACGGAGTGTCGTTAGATGGTATTCTGGGTTCCCAGGTAGCGGTGACCTTGTAGTCTACTCTAAACTCTTCTGGAGCAAGAGAATTTCTGGCATGGCTCTCTGCCTTGAAGGTTGGGGGCAACTCATCGCCTACACCACAACCATGCAAAAGGTCCAAAGAAAATGGCTGTGTTCTCTGTGCTGGAGATATTTGCATACCAATACTAGAGGCACTGGGGCGTCTTCTCATAAATGCCTCTCGAAATTGTAACCGACCTTGCGGCGCTGTGATTGGATTTGGAGTAATTGGTAACCTTGTTGATGCAGAAAGGAACACGTGCTTCCCCTCCTTCATTCCCTTCGCTGCATCTACCATACCCTGATCACACATCTTGTCTTCTTGCGCTATTTTGTAATTGAAAATCCCTTCAACCTAGACCATAATTGATGCGTACACAATGCATGAAATTTGTAAATAACTTACTGTGATTGTGATAGTCCCTGAATTGTGGCACGATGGGTCCAGTATTACCTTTCCACTAACTCGATCGCCGGTGTTGAAAACAGGCACAAGACCACTGCTGGAACGGTTGTCGTGCTGCACTCTGATAGAAGAACTGTAGATCTGCAACTCGAGTTTTAACGAGCTTAGGACATATGAGTCACCACCCTGAACATACGCAGATGCATGTCAATTCTACATACCGATAGGTCGAAACATGCGAATATAGGGTATCTGATACTGCCTTCCAAGCAGATGGGCAAGTGTTCGACATCGACTCTGCTCGATGGTGATCTGAATGCATTTGAGAGCGCATACCACAGAACGATGACGACAGAGTATCCGGTGCGCGAGGATGCAAAGTCTAAGTTCAACCCACCACGCGAAGAAGGGCGACAGAGATATATATCCTCGCAACGACCGATCTTCTCAGACAGAACATCAGGGAAAGAAGAATTCGGTCTTGCGTAAGCTGAAAAAAAGGTGAGGAAACATTTCCTATGACAGATTGGATTAGGAAACAACATACCAGATAGCGATGAGAGTAAGTAAAGCGCCGGCACATCGGTCGCCAGTGATTCGAGAATAACGAACCCTGAAACTTTGATGGCGCATAAGCGATCCCAGCATAGCTCTATACATTCGAATACCCATGCATCTCACGCACCCACGTGTAAGATTTCGACCATCCCGATATATTTCTGGCACTGACACGCTTCCCGTGCTGTATCCTGAATTGGAGAGAACAGGAACGACCTCTGTTTTTGCTGTTTTACGTTTCTATAACTCTGCCAATGCATACAGGAGGCCAATCCGAAATCGTCGTACACACTGAATCTCGATTGATTGCAACGAATGTGCCGAATAACGACACGTAGAGGGTATAGATCGTGTTCCCAATGAGGCTCGTTCCTAGGCTTGGATCTCCAAATTCCTTGACAACATGGTCAGGTGACGGTTTGTATCTAATCAACCAAGGAATGAGAAAGAGAAATGTTAGAAGTATATCAATGGATTGCCATACTGAGTCTTGACCCGATCAAAGTCCATCCGGCCTTTGAACTACCGTGATCCTCGTCAAGTTGTTTGCTTGGTCTTTCCAGTTATTCGCACGCCTCCAAAAAAGATGAGTGGCTGAGGTTAATCTGCTGTGATGAACAGTTCAGTGCTAAAATCAGACGCAATCCTTTGTTCCCAGAATGGTCAACATTTCATGATGTAGGTCAACAGGTCATACCGCTAATTGTGCATATGAACAACTAAAATGTATACTTCAATGAAGTGATAAACCAGATATGTGGGTTATCAGGGTATAGCTGGATTTTAATAATCATTATTCGCTTTTGGAACAAGCAGTCAGCCGCTGAGGTTGTCAAATGCTGGTGGGCGATTGGCAAGTCGAGTGTTGGTACATAGCGACAAGAAATTTTGATATCTATGCACAGTCAGTCCGTCATGATTAGGATGTGGGGAAATGGCGATATTCAGGACGTGTGCACAGGTACGTCTGATAGCATGTGGATTGCTCACGGGACGCGAGGTACGGCATGTCTACAAACTTACAGAACATTGAAGATGGTACGGTTTATTCAATACCGGTAGCCGAGAATACCTGAGTGTTGGGTGAAGTTGCTCCCTCATTGATATCGCCGAGATAGACATAGAAAGGACCCAAGACAAATGTCCCAATCACCCGCTGAGTCCGTCTTCGGGGTCAATATACACCCAATCACGATAATTCGACCGATTCGGGCCTACGTTCCCATCAGAGGGGTAGACGAAATAGGAAGCCCCAAGCTACTGTAGTTGCGGAGGTTGTACGATGCATTAGGAAGGTGGCGTTAGTTGAGGGGATGTGACGTGCACATTGTAACCAGAGCCACAGGAGAAGTACCGTGTCGGTCATGGCAAATATCTGCATACAAAGTGCAAAGCACCGACAGAGGGTTCACTCTCCTGATGCCGTACAGAAAAAGCCAGGGAAGATATACATGTGATGATATTAACCTGGCATACGGTTATCCGGCTGGATTGTTCCTACAAGAAGAGACAAAAAGGGTACAGTCAGGGTCGGTGAGAAGCAACGAAAAAGTCAGGTAAGCATTGGGCTTACATTCTTCTTTTTGATCCCTGTTAGGGGACACCACACCAGATTGGACCTTCAAATAAACTTCCTGTCCGCACAGAGTTGGAAGGAAAGAATCCTAGCACATCTTAGGCCCCAACATAGGCAGGCAGTAGAATTGAATACAGACAGAAAGAAGTCCAGGCAAGAACAACAGCACGAAGTCCGTGTTTCAGAACAAAATTGGCCGCAGGAGGCAGCAGGGTACCCAACTTGTGCACAGAACCTTGGATGCCAAATTGATTGATTTTCACTACTTCTGCCCCTGGTTGCTCGTAATTGGCTGCCTGCCAGGGCAACCGGCCACCCAAGAAAGGGACGAATATTAATTGGACACAGTTACAACGCCAAACCAAAGCACTTTACCATAAAGTAAGAGATAACCATACGGAGAGTGAATTTAATCGCTCGAGGAGCCAGTATCCGGCTACCATCTTTTCACATGAGCCTTCTAGAAAATGAACCCGTAGATTCACCTCCGTTTTTGATTTGAAACAAACCACAGTGAGGGAAAGATGGAAGCGCACAGATGTCCCATTAGACAGCCTTAAAATTTCTACTGAAGCATTCCTTTGGCTCAATCAAGGACTCGCAAAGAATTACGCATGCTCAGAAAATGAGAAAAAATAAAAGTGGTGTGAACAACAAGACAAATTGAGTAAGAAAAAAAAACAAGTACCTGTGCCTCTATATTTCTGTGCTAAGCTTTCAACCAATTCTAGTCAAATGCTGAACTAAGTCCTAGAATCAGAAGTAAAAGTAGGTGTAACGAGCCTGGTCTCCATGACCATGACCGGAACCGGTGAACCAAATAAACCGGTACAATTACTGTAATTAATTGTAAATAGATTAGATGAATATTAGATCGCTAATGTGATCGTTATCATCAACACAAACCGCAATCAATGAAAGTAGTTGTAACAGGTACGACCCACCAACTGCACATCCTTACCTTTCTATTTTCCAGCATAACGTCAACCCCAATATTCAAACCCTTTTCTAGGGGCATCTGGTGTGCTTGGCTCGGCCGTCCACAAAGCATTCCGGTCTACTGGGCACGAGGTTCTCAGCCTGTCTCATTCACGAAAGGGTAATGGATTAGTGCAGCTGGACCTAACAAACTCTACTGAAGTAGAGAAGACCTTCGAAAACTTCCATCCAGAGTGTTGGATTCTTCAGTGATCTGTAAATTCCCAAGGCCTGATATTTTTCACAGGGGTTATCCACTGTGCTGCCGAAAGGCGACCAGATGTCGCAGAGAAGGTACGTGGTATTCAATCGCGCCTAGGTGGGAGCTTCCAGGTTCACATCTCTAACTAATCCGAAAAACAATAAGAACGTAGAGGCAACACGAAAGGTATTCTAAGACTTCATACTTCCTAATGAAAACATGTGTGATGAAGTGGCACCAATATTATACAGCTCAACGCAGATGTACCTAGCCACCTCGCCAAGCTATCTGCTAGGCTAGGGTTCACTTTAGTCTATATCTCAACAGGTCAGTCAACGCTTTCCCTATTACAGGAGCTTTGAATTGATCAGTAAGATGGGACACAATACAGACTATGTATTTGACGGCAGATCTCCACCCTACACTCCATCCTCCCAGACTAATCCGCTTCAATTATATGGTCAGACCAAGCGAGACGGAGAGCATGCCGTTTTGAATGCCGACGGAGCAAAAGTCATTGTCTTGAGGGTCCCTGTGTTGTAAGTACCTAGCAATATATAGGCTTAAGGCACTGATCCGTTGAGGTGGTAAGGTATGGTCCGGCTCCCAAGAACTCCGATTCTGCGGTGAACGTCCTGCTTGACGCTGTTCTAGATCAATCTGGAAAATTTTATAAAATGGACCACTATGCGACTCGATACCCAACTAACGTCCTGGACATTGCAAACTTTCTAGTTCGACTGTCAGGTGACTGCAGCCCGTCAATTGTAATGGGGTCTCTAATTATTATATTCCCTTTTTTCATAGCACTGAACAAACCGATTCCTTCGATCCTGCACTATTCGGCAGCAGAACCCTATACTAAATATGAAATGTGCTTAGTTTTTGCCAAGATTCTTGGAGTCTCATCCCATCATATCACCCCGGATGCAGACCCTCCCACAGGATCAAGTGCAACTACACGACCCAGAGACTGTCACCTGGACACCAGTGAAACGGATGACCTTGGAGTTGAATGCGGACTTGGGTTATCGCTGTTCGAGGAATGGTGGGCAGACTACTTAGATCGCAAGAAGTTGTAGTGGAAGAGATAGTTTATTGAATTAGCATGACGTCATTCCAATCTGACATCATCTTGTCTCTGACATATGGAAAAGCGCTAGTGCACCTCTTACCGCAGTAACATCCAACATCAAATGGCATCTTTTGAGCAGAAATCCGGCACTCAGTCTCCCCCTTTGGAACTAACGGGAGAGGACACACCAATGGGTCTTTGTGAAGTTGGAGGAAAACCTGTCAAGTGCGTACCCGATTTTGAGCAACGGAGAGGTATGAAGGATATCCATGGTAATACCTATGTATGCTAACAAGATTGTTTGATAGAATATTTCCATGGCAGTCCCCAGGAAAGTTCTATGAATGTATTTGTTAACATTGCTAAGATGGTGTATTGTAGGACTATCAGCAGGGTGTCAGTGGTGCTGAAGAGCATGTAAGACAAAGTGAGGAAGCGCAGAAGATAGGTTGTAGCATGCAAGCTAAGCAGGAGAAAGTCATGGGGGAGAGTTTGGCGGATAAGTTTGATAAGATGGGATGAGGAAGAAAGGGTTATGCTATCGATGTCTTCTAACTTTGGAGAGGAGTCTGTACGGCTAAGCCCTGTATGTGCATTGCAATTATAGTAAAACTGCTGTCAAGTTGGTTGATAACTAGTCGAAACGGTGGTTGTATGCGCGCAAACGCTGTTGAACTGGAGAGTGACACTGCACTGCCTTCCCGTCTCTACCCTACAGCATACAACTCTATTATTTTTGGCGGGTGTGATAGCATATTGCTCTCAGCTTGCTTCATTGCCTATGTAATCACCCAGGATTATGAAAAGGCATGGAAATTCATGCAGGCTCCATGTCGTTTCAGAAATGTAGGGCCTAGTATCGAATAGGAGGGATAGGTTCCGCGCGGATAGATGGAAGATCGACAGCCTCGTCCAGTACTTCGTCAATTTCGCCTATCAATATTCTGTCCGCCGTCGGAGCGTATACAAGGAAAGACACAGCATAGATACGATATGAAAAAGCGATCATTAACCGATTAGATCACTGGAACTCACATCATGTCTCCTTTGACGAGATACAATCCGAGTGGGATCTCTTCCACGCCTTCGTCTATGCTATAGACGCGCTCTTTTGACTCGGAGAGTACGATGTTAGATTTCTGATCGTAACCTGCCATTTTACCCTGTTGACAAGTAAGGAGTTGATGGTTGACAGGAACTGCTGATTACGAGGTAGAATAAGGACGTACTACAATGGCGCGTCCATCCTGAAGTATGAGAAGAACGCGTCGGTCGACGTAGCCCTGGAGGCTTGACATAGATCGTCAAGTTGGAAGCCGGTGGGCTTGCGAGGGACAGGGGGGGGGAGTGCACTGTTGAGGCGGTGGGTGATCGAGACGGATATGCAGGGTCGATTAGTCACGTGAGATTCATCACAGACGGGGGGCGTTGTTACTTGAATCAGGTCAGTCTTCTTGCCTCGTTTTGTTGGTCCTTGTCCTCCTATTCCTCTACATTCCGATAAAAAGTCACTGTAAGTCCTCCATCTTTCTTCAATTCTATATTACTCATGTCTCCTACCAAGCCTTTGTCCGCTTTCTTACTTGAATCGAAGCCCGCCTATTCCCGCTCTTCAAGCGCCGCGTTTGCCATGTCGTACACCAACAATTCTACCGATGAAAAAGCTTATGACCTTCAGAACTTCGAGGCAGAAGGTTCCCGCTCAAAGAGCGAAGCTGATCACCGTGATGAAGAGTTACCGACTCCCGTCTCTGCTACCATCCCAAGATCGAAGCTCAAGCTATCCGCTGCGACCATTATTCCCATATGGATTGTCCTCAGTTCGGGAGTCATCCTGTACAACACGTATCTTTACAACGACCTAGCATTCAAGTACCCAGTTTTCCTCGTTACTTGGCACCTTGGGTTCGCGGTGAGTGCACTCCCACTTGTTCAGATGGCTATCAAATTGATTTTCCCATGCAGGCAATAGGGACACGAGTCTTGCAGCGCACAACAAATCTGCTAGACGGTGTCAAGGATGTGCATATGAGCAAGGAGATGTTTGTTCGGTCCATCTTACCCATAGGACTTCTCTTTTCTGGAAGTCTTATACTTAGCAACACCGCATACCTCTATTTAAGTGTGTCCTACATTCAAATGCTCAAGGTACGCCAGCTTGGCTTCAACCCTTCTACACATACCCACAAATAGCAGGCATTCACTCCCGTTGCTATCCTTCTGATTTCATGGACGTTCCGCATCCAAGACCCAAATAAGAAGCTTGCTCTTATTGTTCTAATGATTTCGACAGGCGTTGCTCTCGCTTCTCACGGGGAGCTCAAATTCAACCTAATAGGATTCATCACCCAGGCTGCTGCCGTAGCTGTACGTTATATTGTGTAACTCACCCCTCCTGTCTATCGTGCTAATGTCACGTTTCAACAGTTCGAAGCATCCCGATTGGTTATGATACAAATTCTTTTGCATAATATGAAGATGGACCCACTAGTTTCCCTCCACTATTATGCCCCTGTGTGTGCGGTAATCAACCTTCTTGTCCTGCCTTTCACAGAGGGCCTTGCTCCCTTCTATGAACTGAGCAGAATCGGTGCTGGAATCCTCTTCAGTAATGCTGCCATTGCCTTCTTGCTCAATGTTGCCGCCGTATTCCTCGTTGGCGTTGGCAGTGGTCTGATACTCACACTTGCTGGTGTATTTAAGGTTCGTTTCCTCGTTGTATTAATTAATCACTATATCCTCATGGGTCGTAGGATATTCTCCTTATCACAGGTTCCGTGTTGCTTTTCGGGTCAGTAGTTACTCCTCTACAGTTGTTTGGTACGTTTATTCTATTTTTTACCACAATGTCAAGTAACTAATTACCTTGCTCAGGCTATTCAATCGCCTTGTGTGGCCTTATCCTTTTTAAGACTTCAGGAAGTAAATGAACAAACCAGTCATCTCTATTGTTTGTATACACAATTCATTACACTCCTTATTTATTGACTTTGTCTTCGGTTGTTACCAATCTCCGCCACAACGCCATCTCGGTCCTGTATATGCATCACACCCTCTCTTATCCCTCCGCTACCTTTCGTATCACATATAGCGTTCCCCCACATCTCCCCACAGTATATCACCATACATATTATCTTATGCATAACGGGCCCTATGGACATATTATGGCTGGCAGGACCACCAAGCAGCAACCCCCTTCCCATAGAACTGATTTCTATCACTGGTACACGCTCTCCTTTGTCAGTTTTGTTAGCCCAAGTTGTATCCATCCTGCTTTGTTTCGTAGCACATATGAATATAGCTCGAGATCATCTCGTTTATTAATCTAGTTTATTTATCTAAATTCTTGTTGAAGCACGCAAGATATATATGATTCCGCGCAGAAGGGGATGAATATCAACACACAAGTACAGCCCAATACATAATGCGTGCACGGTATCTCCCGGGGAAGAGATCATATTTCACCGAAATTTCCCTTGATATACATTCACCAAACAAATCGGAAGCCAGGGTGAATAACCAACCTACTCAACTCCACACTTGTTGATATACTGGTATGATTACATGCTGAGATGATGACGCGTGTGAATGTAATTGAAAGTGGCATCTTCATTCATAGCAACAGATGAGATGCCAAAAAATCTCCATCAATCACAAGTCCATCACGCGCTTCCCTAGCGTCGCTTTTTAAAGGCGGGGAGGGTTGGCATCGGTCGATAAAGAAGGCAAGAGAGGGGAGGGACAAAAATGTACTGTTGCAGATGGTACGACGTGGGTTTCATGGGCGGTCGTCGAGTGGTTTCATCTGAGTTTGAGCAAAACTTCCGCCCCCAGGACATCCGGAGACTTGTAAACCACGATATCGGGGGGGAAGACGGGGGGAATGATGGATAATAATTCAAGACGAGAAGAGTTTATCGCCGAATAATTTTACTCCATGTAGGTGAGGGAGACACCAACCAGGCGCCCATCAAGTGTCTGGCATACTTGCCACACGAAAAAATGATTGAAGCCATCAACTGCACACGCCTCATATTTCTGTTCGACCCTCTGCGAGGGAGCGAACGATGTCGTAAAGGCCAGTGATCAATTCATAACAAGTACTATATAAATTTTATGCCGTGAAGACCATTGCACTATGACGGATGAAAATTTTCTCGACATAATGCCATGGAGATCTCAAGAAGATTGACATACAGTAGGTACTCCCTAGGACTGTCGTGCTCGCGGGAACTGCCTTAAGCAAAGGGCGACGATCGCAACAAGGGTTTCCAAAGTCTGTGATACGAGTGGCACGGTCAAAATAACGAGGGTTCGGATTGTCCCAATGGCATCGTATGGCTCGTCAAAGCGTGGGCTCATTCCAGTGTACGGGCTTTATAGCTGATGGGATGTGATCACGCGAACACCATCTCGAAACTACCTTCATCCATACAGTCGGGATCATGGAAGCATAACGAGACACAAGTAACAGGGCGGGTAATTCCAAGGGCCATCGCTGGGTAATCAAATCAGCTCATATCACCCACCACACGGGACTTGGTCGAACCAGGTGGTAGACACGGGTCAGGACCATAGCAGCTCCTGTACGTTATTTCTGGGGTAAGGGATCTCCAGGCGCTGCCACGGCAAAAATGTAACGCACCACTAGCATGTGAGTATATCTCACAGGAATCACGACACTGGAGGTTGTATGCACGTTCTCATCTCTCTCCATATTCGATAGTGTCCAGGTAATATCCACTTCAAGAACCCTGCTCCAGACCACATTCGCGTTGCATTATCTTCGTCAATTTCTAACTGCTGTAACTCCAGCGAAAAACGTGTTTGTTCTGAGTTGAATCCCCTCGTTTGTCCAGCCCGCCGAAGGCGCTGTCTCCTCTCCCAACCATCCCAGCCTAACCCATCGCCTCTCACTACGAACAACCCATCTACCAAGAATTGGGTACAAGTATCACTCCTTGGGGGAAGTGCATCACCGGTCCAACAGTTCTCAGCTCTTGTCCTTCTCCAGCTACTTTCTCCACCATCCTCCATGCAGCAATTATAGCATTCCGCCAAGTATTTTATCCCACAGTCAGCCAGACATACGGGGAGTGTGAGGGGCAGGAACAGAAAGAACTTGATACAGAGCACAAGGAGCCGGAGATAAGTGGATGAAACAAGGGGACAGGTGGGAGAGAACTTTGGTTGGCAGTATAAATGACGTGAATGGCGAATATCACAGCTATCATCCGGATATCTGGTCAAGGCTTGTGAAACTCTCCGATGTTGATCGGAACGCGTGGGAGCACTTTGCAGCCACCTTGTGTACGCTTCAAAATTCCAACGCCAGTCTGTACCAGGTGCAACAGTTGACCATGGAGACTGGGTGTCTGAATAAGAATATAGAGGACAACCTGTAAGTAGGTGGTTTATTGCCATGATTTTGTCGTCAAGACTACCTTCTAGCCTCCAAGCAGCAGATGCAAAGGTCATCGGAGGTAGCTCTTCTGGTTCTACAATTAGACTTCTAAGTCTCTTGTGCGAAAGATAATCACATCCTAACTTACGGGTTGTAACCACATCGATACGAATTTCTAGCCCGCGGATTGCTTCTGTTCTCTGCATTGTATGCTGGATGGTGGGAACAAGAGGTGTAGAGGGGTCGATAGATGATGGCCGTCGACAGCCTTTGAAGGAACGGAGAACAACGTCTCCAATGATGACGCAGTCAGGCAGGGCTGAGCTATCAGACACATACTGGACAAGTGCTTCAGATCACTGGCCGAGGCAATATCCGATCATTCTCTGTTATTATCTTATGATCCAATCAAGTACTGCTGGAAGTATCAACGTGAGTTAGACTTGTTAGCATTTCCTAAAAATCCATGTAAGTGGTAGCATCCAGCTCTAAGCAGACCGAACGCGAAAAGTTTAGCATGTTGACTGCGAAGAAAAGAGAATCTTCAACTCTCCAGAGGTCAACATTGGATGAGAACAGACGATCAATAATAGTACAGCATTTCAAACGCATCGAATATAAGTGTGTCATATGTATCTGCATAGGAACCAAGGGGTCAGTCAACTCGGTTGACGAGTACATATCAGTCGGAGACATACAGATACAACGGAGTTCATGTCCATACGATCGCAATCAGTAAAAGGGGAGAAAGGTCAAGACAGATCGACAACATAATGAGTTACGAAGAGAACCATGATTGGATGACCAATCGTCCTAGCCTCTTCATAGGGCCTCCACGAGGAGCCAACAATGAAGGTGAATCGCCCATAGTGGCATGCACAACTAAACGAGCGACTACTTCGCCCTAAATCGAATTCAGGTTGTGCTTCAGTGGAGCAACTAGACAATAAAACGTACCAGTTCTACAAGTATAGCAACAACAATCAACCTGTCAAAATTGGTGACCACGACATGATCAGTGTGACACTTCGATGAAGGCGCGGCACCCACCAGATCACTATCCAGGTTATCCGTTCCATCGCAGAATTGTTGAGGTGGTCATGTATCGCATCAAGCTGTTGAGAGCGCTGTCAGTGATGATCAAAATCAGGTAACTCAACAAATGCGCACAAAATCACTAGCCACAGCCAATTTCTCATTCAAGACTTGCACCCGAGGTTTGATTTCCATGTACTCTCGAACGGCATCGTACAAGTCTTTGAGGCTAGCTTCATCCCAAAACAGTTCAGGCACATCGAGAACATTTGATACGAGATTAACATCACGGCGCAGTTTGAATAAACGCCCAGTGAGCCTCAAAGCCTCGTGTCGCCTCATCCTCAATCCCCCCGATTGAGCAAGTTGTCTTGGTATGGCCATCGCTTGAGGGGAAGAAAGAACACGCTGGGCATCTGTCTCGAAATGAGCAAGAAGAGTAGATTGTGCGAATGCATGAGCAATTGATAACTTGAGGAGATGTGAACGAGATTTAAGAGCTAATGAACAACGTTGATGACATGCACCTATGTAATGCGCTGATGTCACTCACTGAAAAAGTCGTTGTATATGCGCGGGTAGGCAATATGAGGATCATGCTGCGCACAAGGGTTTAGGACAGAGCAGTCATATTTAATGGGAACATACCGCAAAGTGACACTCTTCAACCTCCCAGTCATCTTCTTTGAATTTCCTCCGCATGATCCCCGCATTGTCAATATCCTCCAGAATATCCATCTCCTGACGCTCTTCTAAACCAAAAAAGACAGCTACACCGTACTCGAAGAATATCACTTCGCCAAAAGCTGCCATTTCGCCTTCAATTTTTCTGGAGGGTGATGGGTCATTGGGCTCCGACCTCCACTGTGAATCTGCTTCAGCTTCTACATCAGATGGAGCCAATGGCGTTCGCGCAGGTGTTGTCCTCTCCGTTTCGGTCTCAGAAGCGCTAGCTTCGGACGCAGGAATGAAATAGTCTGGTGAAAGTGTCGTAGAAGCACTGTGGTGTACTTTGATAGTTTCCACTGGTGAAGTAGAAGGTATATAGCCATCTCGTGATGCTTTAGTTGAACGTTTTGAGGGTGAGGTGAAATAGGCCCCTTGATAGCCATTCTCTTCCGCTTCCGAAAAGTGCGAGAAGTACGAGTCAGCATGAGGCACACTCGAAGGAGCCGAAGACCGAACATTGACGTTGGGGTCGTACCCTGGTAATAAAGGAAGATAGTATGCCTATTATTGAATTGAATAAACTAGACAAAGGGCATATGAGAGTCGATTATCCTCACCGCATAGAGCGCCTCGTCAAATATCCTGGGTGCAACATTATGCTCTCTCTTCATAAATGAGGCCAAATGTTTCATCCTGAACGATTCGGCAACACAGTACGCAGTTATTCTCTTGAATCCCGCCTGTTTCCTTTGCTCCTTGGACATCCGCTCCGCCTCACTCTTGTATTCGCGAATGCCCTTGTCGGTTTCATGACCCAAGAGAATCTCGTCTGCTTCATCCAGAGGCCTAGTTTGTGGTGTAGAAGGAAGTAGGACAAGCTTTTGAGATGTTTTTGACGTCCTTTGAGCTTTCGGGGCGCTTGTGGTGAGACCAGGCCCAGACGCTCGACGCGTTGGTAGCGGAACACCAACTCGAAGACTTGTAGCCGGACCACCAAGAGATGCTAGACCTGTCACTCTCCGACGATTGGGAACCTGTGAAGTCGATGGTAGACGAGGGGATAAATCGCGGTGGTTTGACATGGAGGCAAAGGAGGAGGGTCAGGGCCAATTCCCACCGACCATGAGCCCTTGGAAAAGTTCGTGACGCTCGTTAGTTGCTACACAACACAACAGTGCCACGCTCAACACCAACGCTCACAATCCACATCAACAATCAATAGCTACATTATCGTTCTTAAATGCTATATATTATGTCTCGTAAGTCGTACTTAGTCTACTAAAAATGACATATTGAAATAGGCGTATAGCAATCGTGGTAATAGCTCCGTATATGCAACACAGAAACAAACAAATACACCGAACAGCAAATCATTGGATGATGGTATGAATAACTGTGCTTGATTGGGGAAATGATGCTCATGCCGTATTTTTTCCTCTCTTTTTATTGTTTTCAAATTTCTATCTTCTTGTCAAGGGATTTCTAGCTCTTATCTGCTCTCCTTTATAGTATAACCACACTGGAAATGGAATACCGAGGACGATAGCGAGACCCCCCAAAAGCTGGATGATGGGGTGTTGAGTAAGTGACCTCACAGGTGAGTAGAGTATGACGTACTGAATTTCCACCACCAAGTCCCATAGCATCGAACATTTGTTGCCCAAATAAGGGGAACGCAAACCCAAGCAAGGAACGGAACACCTGTAAGCCTGTCAAACTTCCGTATAGGAACATTTATATTATGCCACTTGCCGATGCAGCCGCTAAAGCGCTTGCGGCGTATACGAATGCATCAACGAGATACAGTTGGATAGGCAAGCTGGTGATTGTGGTTAATTCAATCCGGTCACTTTACACACTGTGTCTTTACGCACAAAGTTGTCATCATTCCTAGGTGTAAAGCTCAGCATATCGCACTTGTCTAATTAGTTGTGTGGACATACCGAAACCAAAGAAACCCGTGCCCACAATAGGCATCATCCAATGTAATTTTGCTTGCGCAGACCATCCATACCAACTGACAAGCAGTTCAACACGCCTGATTACCCACAAATGGCCATGAATACGTACAATAACCCAATTGGAACAAAGAAAGAGCCAAAGAAAAGTGCTGGAATCCGCATTTCGGGTTTACCTACGCCTCCATTCTTATCCGCGAGCTAAATGGGTCGTGTTCGGCACATTTTTTGAAATGATCCAACAGGGTACTCACGTATAGGTATACTTGATCTGCAAATTTTGCACCAAGAAATGTTGCAATTAGGAAGCCGAGGCCCAAACCAAGGTATGCTAGCCCTCCTACACCCGCCTGAAAGCCATAGGTATCATGGAAGAAGCCTATATCGTCAATGTATCAGTTCTGCGCGTCATGCAGTTCGATTCCAACTTACTAGCAAAAGTGGCGAACATGAGGTAATAAATGCCTATATGGTATCAACTCCAGCGTTATGCATTATGGGTGCAGCTAACTTACCATACATGCTGAAAGCAATCTGTCAGTTTTTAAATCAACAGCATGATTAATGGAGGACGTACAAGGCCATGTAAAGACTCAGGATAAAGCAGACAAGGCTCCGGAACAGTATAACCATAGGGCGAATCAGGTTTACACCTAGGATATATAATTTACTCCGTTGGTTTTCAAGCATCTTCTCTAACAAAATCGCCTTTTCTGGGTCGTTTGTCTCTTTCTGAAGCTTCCTTTTTCGAATTACAGGGGCGTACGTTTCTCGAAGCAAAGCGATCCCAAACACAGCTGCAAACCCACAAATAACTATGCAAATTCAACGATATTAAGCTAAAATCTCAACATACTAATTCATAATAATGGCTCACCAGCTATTACAATGAACACCCATTTAATCCCAATGGTCTGCGCAATAAAGCCACCTGCAATAGGACCAACAGCAGGACCTTACGTTTTTAGCAGCATGCAGTAAGCCACCTTCGTCCATGAGGTAATTTCATCAATCAGTACGTACCAACCAGAGGTCCAAGACTAAAAACAGCCATCGCCGATGCTCGGTCCCGTTCATGGAAGAGATCACTAATGGATCCACCACCACATGCAATTGGGGCGCTTGCGGACAATCCAGCTTTGGTGCACCGTCAACATAGGAGCAAATTATCAAACAATATCCATTAGACACGTACAAAGGAAGCGAAATCCAATTAAAGCCGATGTCGTAGGGGAAAAACCACATCCGAGACTGAATGCGAGCGTGAAAATGTTGCCGATATGGAGGACCCACTTCCGTCCATACATCTCTGACAGGGGGGCCAATACCAGTGGCTGTACCCGCATAGCAATTAACTCTTTAACCTTTTCTGGGCCAACGAAACAGCAACTCACAGCAAGAGCAAATGACAGCAAGAAAATACACAGAGTCATCGCGATCGTGGTATTACTTGTAATGTGGTACTTGTCTGCCACATTAGGTAATCCAGGGGCCATCATTGAACTAGCCAAAGGTGCAATAAATGTGTATAGAGATACCTGTGATAGCGATCAGTGTCTAGGAACACAAATTCATATCACAAGACTAGTGGCACTTACTACAGAAACAGCCGTCCACTTCCTACCGAAAGACCAATTTCTAGCATTAGCAGGATCATTTTCCCACTCCTCATCGTCAATTTTCTGGATTTCCACCAATTTCTCAGCGGTTAGTGTAGGTCGTTCGGATGCGGGGTCGGTTGGGTCAGGGCATCCTTTCAGCGATGATACATGAGTAGACGACGTTGCCGCGGATTTAGCAGTTTGGGGGCGAGAAGATTCTTGCAGCTCCTCCGGCGACATTTTCACTTGCGTGAACTATTGATGCCCTCCTGCGTAAAACCGCCTTGTGGAGGGCTGGTTGAGAGGCCAGAGACGAGGACCAGGGGTAGACAGGAGCGTAACCACAATCTGCCAGTTGCAGCGGCTACCGTTTTCCTCTATGCGTACACTGGGGAGCAGCAGGACAGCGCTTGGAGTAACCGAGGAGGGGTTTTAAGTTCGGTTCGCCTGTCATTTGCTTTTATAACCACCCAACCAGATGACCCACAGGCTACTTCACGTTATGTAGTATTGGTCAGGTACATTCTTTTCCGCGGGCCGATGAAAACTGATTATCTTCCTCCGATATCTTAAGGTGCTATAAAACTATACGCAGATATAGACTGCGATGCCATGTTTCATCTGAACAATTTACTTCCACGACCGCAATACCAAATGAGCTTCGCAGTGAGTTGCTTCCCCTTCTATACTCCTCTCCATCCTCAGAAATCGGACCTGGGTGCGTGATCAAAAAGGATACTTTTGGTTGACTATGTTTTGACATTATTGCCATTCTTGCAATTTTTTTTTTCTCTCTTTTGGTAGGAATGGAGAAAATGGAATAATGCATGAATGTGAGAAAATAGCTTGTCATTGTGTAAACATGTGAACTCATGTTGAGTAGTGTTATTTCAAGTCAAAAGATGTACACGCACTCGACTTGGGCAAATCCGGGAGAGATGCAATCGGAAAATGTGGTTATTTATAAGAGCTCGCTTGCACTTTAGTCAGCAATAAAAAGGTGCAGCCTTGAGAGTGCCGATGTTTGACGTTGATCAACAGCTCTCACCTTTTCTCAATGGAGGATCTCAGCGGGACCAATGGTAGTTGCCTCGCGGAGCTTAGAAGCTTGAAGGATGTGTGAAGCCTCGGGAAATATCTGGAAAGTGGCCAGCAACGTGGTCCACGATAGTGCGCATCTTGATCTCATGCTCATAAGTATATACCAGATTACACGAATACACCTCCAGCCAGCGTACACACCCACCCCTGGTGATGATTAACTGGCGCGTCTCGGGTTATGCTTCTCCCTCGAGAATAACCGGGATATAGTGACCCTTCATATGTCAAGTTCTGTGACGCAATCCTCAATGCCTCCTGTTCCTACACCACTTACTACCATTCTGCCCGTCGGCACGAGAAGATGACCGGAAGAACGCTGCCGGACACATCACATCACTTCGCTGGTGGCGTACCATCATCCAAGGTGTACATCTACGTATATTAAGTGTACCATGCTGCTAGTTCTATAGAGTCTGCCGAATAGTATATAAATAAATGTGCCACAAGGCCCTATATAGCAGGGTGCAATGCCGGGTGAGAGTGTCCAAAGTAAAAAAAGGGTGCTGTTGCCAATGAGGGGTGTGGTGTAAACGATAGGGGAGAGCATGTGAACGTATGCCTCACAAAGGGTACGTGATAAGAAAGAAGTGACGATGCCAGTTCGTCAAGATGTTATCAAAATCATCGTCACGACAGAGCTGAGTGGATGGCTTCTACTACAGCCCCTGCATCTACTCGTACAGGTTGATCATTACTTGGTCGCATTATCGGCGGTAAATCACCGGAAGTGAATTTTCTGTTTTTTGTTTTGTTTAAGAAAGTGACATAGTCCATTAGCAAAATCTCGAAATTCTGTTAATACACATACCGATCTCTCCACATAGCAATATATCGAAGACCAATGGATCGTGCAGCTAGTTCTTGATCACGCTCAAACGTATCATCGGGGAAGATTTCCACCAACGTGGACGTTGGTGAACGTTTCATGAACATGCTATCAAAGAGGTGATTTCCATGCACACCCAGCACGACCTGATATCCTCGGAAATGAGGCTTGCAAGCGAGGACATTATGGACTATTGAAAACTCACAGTAGACCGCGCAATCGCAGCCATTTTGTCTTCCCAACTTGTCTCAAGAGTCGAGGTAGATATGATGTTGAGCTCATACCTACTAACTCTGGCCATGTTTTTGAGCGAACGAACCAGCTGCTCGTGATCGTCATCTTCGATTTTGGGACCACTGCTCTCGCCTTGCCTGTGCAGGTACGTCACAACAGTCTGCGTTGCGTGATCTTCATGCAGGTCGTAATAAGTAGCCATTGCACGCCTTAGGGGTTCCCACCAGTGTTCAGAAGCATCCAAAGTGAACGGCGGAGAAAACGCAGGTAGACCCATTTGCACTGATCGTGCGGCAGCCGTTCTGTCTGCGATGACCATCCTTTCAACAATAAAAGGAACCCCCATCTTGTAGTAATCTTCCCAATCTTCGGCATAGAGACACGTCATGTGGGGTAGTACAACCTTGGCAAGATATGGGTGGAAGCCTGTGTCTACTCGCGTTCTGCGGATCCAGTGGTTTTCGCGTGGAGGATTTGGATCCGTATATACCAGATTGTAAGGGAATACCAGTCTGGCAGGAGGAGGTATTCTTATTCGCCCCAAAGAGTCAATTGATGGGTCAAGAGAACTGTATATTCTCCACAACGCAAAAAGGGTGGAATTATCTGTAGTGCAGAATATATCAAAATGAATCTGTCAAAGGGCGTCATGTCCACATACGGGGTGTGACATCGGTAGACATCCAAGTGACGTCTCGAATGCTATACATAATTCAAGGTAAAGGCCAGTCGAAAAAGAAATCTCAAGTTGTACCACGCACATGCCACCATGACTTCCGAATATGCTCTTCCCCTCCTGCGTGTTCACAAACCGCCAAGCGTTGTTTTCCCCGCTCTGCGTAGAAACTATAGACTCCATCTCCGGAAACGAGGATTGCTCATTAGTAACGATATACATCGTTCCATTGAACAATATAACGTTATCAAGAATGGTATAACCTTAGCCCAAGGACCGGATGTTAGTCATATTCCGCACAGAAGCACAAAAAAGTTTGACAGCTTAGCACTCGTACACACCTGGTACATGCTTCACTAGCTTCGTTTTAGGAACGTTTTCCTGCCACCAGACCAACGCCTGATCCACCCTCGTCTCGCCAAGGTTTGGACTCCTAACAGGTCCAACGTCTTTCCTGTTCATCCACATTGCACCATGCCTCCCTGTGCCTTTTGGTTGGCCCACGTCCAAACCCTCGCCAGCAATATGATTCTTGTCCCAAGGCCATGAACCATAGACATCTTCCTCCATGTCATCTCTCCACCCTTCTGGCTTCCGACCATCATCGGTAATATACTTTGTTCCACCCAAACCAAGGCGAGTTAACACGACACCTTGCGTTGTGGATGGGTTGAGGCCAAATAGCCTGAGAGACGTGTCAAGGTTGTAGGCAACGAGATAAATTATCAAGGAGAAGAGAAGGAGAGTGAGCTCGCGTCTATCTGGGGGTGCGGTCCATTTCATTGTGGACACATGCAAAAGTCGTGAATTGTTAACGGAGGAAACCAAAGGGGAATACAATATTCATCAAGAATTACCAAATATAGAATCGACCCAGCAGCAAGGGAGGAAGCAAATAAAATTGCACAGTAGCGAATACAGAGTACAACTAGGTGACAAGTCGAATAATAATACCCAGAAATTCCAATATCCATTCTTTAGGCCTCTTCGCCTTCCTTCTTGCCCCTGCTGTTCTTTCGTCAGTACACTCAAACTAATTCGTGTCATCATTACACACCTGGTTTTGCTGGGCAACAATTCCTGTATACATATGCGACCTTGATTAGCGCACCTAATAGTCACCAAGAACAATAGCTACTTACAGCTGCAATGTGGGGTACAACACCACCTTGGGAAATCACAACGTCGCCGAGTAATCGGTTCAGCCTGGAATACAGTCAACCTCTCACATAGAAATTCTAAGATAAAGTACTTACTCTTCATCGTTTCGAATCGCAAGTTGCAGGTGTCGAGGGACAATACGTTGTTTCTTATTGTCACGAGCGGCATTACCTGCCAACTCTAAAATCTCAGCAGCCAAGTACTCCAATACGGCAGCGAGGTACACTTTGACAAAGCTATATATCAATACCAATGTGATCGTTCATATCAGGCAAACGTACCAGGAGCACCAGCACCAACACGCTGAGCATAGTTGCCTTTCTTTAAGAGACGGTGCACACGACCAACAGGGAACTGAAGACCAGCTTTCGCAGAACGCGACTGTGACTTTCCCTCACCGCCAGCCTTTCCACCAGAAGATTTGCCAGATTTTCCTGTTGTAATGATCAATTCAACAAAATGGACGAGAACACCAGTGTCTCGTACCCTTTCCGCTCTAAAGCGCACAAATTAATCCCAATACAGTGAACTGAGAAGCAAGTGAATACATACCATAGTAGTAGATGCGTACTTATGTACAGTAGATACAGAGAGAAGCAGGAAGGATGATGATGGTACGGGTAGAAAGCAAGTGAATCAACAAACGTCGTTGAAGCGCGTCAATTTATATGCATTTGTTTACCATTCACGTGATCACGCGTCTACCTGTCCTAATTTGGGAATCCACATTAAACTTACTCGGCACGGGCTTCCAATGCTACAATGCTTTGCTCGTGTTCCACCCTTGACTGGACGACAGGTTGTGAACTCTGTACGACACCTGAACTACACAACGGAGGGGCCACAGGCGCACGCCAAGAACAGTGGTCAAACCCAAGGGAAAGAGCCACTTCAGTCAATACGAGATGCGGTTAAGGAAACAAAATCAGATGAACTATCCTTGCTGACTCGACCTCTTGGTGTCCGGGAACGACCTTCAATATTCAAAAAGACGAGAACAGACAGAATCAAGGAACTCATGAATGATGATGCTTTGATTGAACAACGGAGGCACCTGTGCGTTGGAGTCCTCTAGGCAGTTCTCTATTGTTAACCTTGGTTAAGGGTCAAAGAAGCAAGCAAAAGCTACTTCCATGACCTCAACATGACTCGGAGACATGGGGGAAAGACGTGGATAGCACCCAAGGTCCTCATTCGGGAAGATGTATGCACTCAATATACATTGAATAACCAAAGCATCTCATCATTTTATAGAAAGCACTTTACCTCCCCAACATCTATGGGAAAAGTTTAGATGAAGGGATTGAAAAGAGTACTACAGCTATGTGTTTTGGGCGCATAACCGTCTTAGCTATGCTAAGCACAAAGATCTCAGAGGTCAGTAGGCCAAGTGTTTTCTCGTATTGCTTTATCTGAGCATATGCACTAGCTTCAAGCCGAGGCCTTTGTTCGCCCAACCCATGAAAGGTTCTCATCAAACCGTCTATACCAATACATTCAGATCAATCTACAAGAAAATCTTCTCAAGTCATTTCTTGTAAATCTTTTCAGGAATTCACTCCGATCCTCTATACCGAAGGAGTTGCAGTCAAGCTATCTGATATCGAGCCAGAATATGGAGTATGTGCGGGATGCAATGGGGATGACGAACAGCAGGGTTGGATATATGTATCTCATTGATGAGAATCTCAAAATTCGGTGGGGTGCTGGTGCGGATCCCACAGCAGAGGAGAGACAGTCGCTAGAGAATTGTACAGGGGTGCTATTGAAGAGATTAGAAACAAGTCGAGATAGAAAAACATGACTTGTACTGCCAGTGGGCAGTAGACATTTTTATTATTATTTTTTGTTATTGTAGGACGAGCTTTGTAGTTGTTTGCAGCGGACGTGGCCAATCAGTCGTCCATCTCAAGTGACACCGTATTTCCTGCCGCTATCTTTTCTTCACTCTACTAATGGCTTCTCCCGGTCAGCAGTTACCTCCAGGTTGGGTTGCGCAGTGGTGAGCTTTTCTTTCAACGCGCGTGTTTCAACCTAAAACATCATCACAGGAACGATTCCGCTAAGCGTTACCTCTTCATTGGTTAGTCGTGTTTTGCAGGTCACTTTAGTGAGCCAGCCAAATAATTTTTCATGTAGAAACCACAACCGGTCATTCTCAATGGGAGCCTCCTGCTGAGCAGCCTGCTGTGATGGAAACCGCCCCTTCAGCTTCACCACCGCCGGCACACCATCACCATACCAAGAGACGTCAATATGCAGCCGGGCAGACACAAGCTTACTATGGCACTGATACTTTCACTGATGCATCGTATGGTGCTCCTGGGATGCAACAACAACCCACCGCTCCAGGTCCACAATTGTTCACACCAGGGCTAGCAGCAGAAAATCAGTTCCAAACTCAACAAGCTCAAGCCGTTCCTGGCCAACCACCTTACTATGGTCAACAGCCCGAACCAGAGTACATTAACGGACCAGCTTATGGACAACCCCCACAGCCCACGTATGGACAGCCTGTCGCTGACTTGGCAAATCAATTCGGACAAATGGGGATCGGAGGACAGAAGCATTTGCAGCTGTACACAACCAACCTATTTACATCGCCCCCCGACCCGCGCGAGTTGCATCGTCCCCCACCGGAGATTCGGCTTCCACCAGGCTCTTGCATAAGTCCCTCGCCGACCGCTAATGCCGACCCTTCATACCAAAGGAGTACATTGAATGCGATACCCACCACGTCGTCATTGCTTGGCAAGTCCAAGATTCCTTTGGCCTTGATTATCACGCCCTATCGTTCCTTGAACGAGGGTGAGGAACCAGTCCCTGTCGTGACGGATACGGTTATCGCGCGTTGCAGGCGTTGTAGGACATATATCAACCCTTATGTTCAATTCATCGATGGAGGCAACAGGTAGGGTAGCTACATATGCTCTGCTTTGGATCATTCTCAATAATCATTGTAGGTGGCGATGTTGCATGTGTGGCATGTCGAATGAGGTTCCTCAATTGTTCGACTGGGATCAAGTTCACAATCAGCCTGGTGACCGCTGGTCGCGCGCTGAGCTCAACCATTCAGTAGTAGAGTTTGTAGCACCAACTGAGTATATGGTTCGCCCGCCTCAGCCCGCTGTGTATGTCTTCCTGATCGATGTGAGCCATGCTGCTGTTCAATGTGGTATGTCAACACATCTGGTCCTGGTTGCCCATCCATGCTGAATTATTATGCTGCAGGAATGGTTGCAACGGCAACGAGGACCATCCTGGAGAACCTCGACAGAATTCCTGATGAAGATGAAAGAACAAAGGTTGCAATCGTCTGCTTCGATACATCACTATATTTCTTCTCCATGCCGGTAGGAATTACAAGTTCTAACAGTGTCGCGCATTTCTCATCTCTATGGACAGCCTGGCACTTCCGATACGTCAATGTTGGTTGTGTCGGATATTGACGATGTGTTCCTTCCCAAGCCCACCGACTTATTAGTCAACCTTGCTGAAGCAAGACAATCATTAGAGGCGCTGCTGGGCCGAATTAATGACATGTTCCAGGAAAATAGCATCATTGGAAGCGCTCTCGGACCTGCTTTACAAGCCGGCTATAAGTTGATGGTACGTCCCCCCTTGTTTATGGTTTTGACAATTCACGAAATTCATTGGCACATAGTCCCCTATTGGCGGGAAGATCATGGTGCTTACTGCTTCGCTCCCCAGCGTTGGTGCAGGCGCCCTTAAAAATAGAGAAGATCCCAAGGTCCTTGGAACATCAAAGGTCTGTGCTGTGCTTGTGTACAAGTGCACGTCACGATAGTTTTATTCAATGCCCTTTTTAGGAATCTGGCCTGCTTCAAGCAGCTTCACCATTTTTCAAGACATTCGCTATTGACTGTTCACGATCGCAAGTCTCTGTAGACATGTTCCTATTCAGCGCATCATATCAGGACGTCGCTACACTGGGTGTGTAGCCTTGCTACTTTCTGATGATTGAAATGACTCAACTATCTTGCTACAATAGCATGTCTGCCACATTACACCTCCGGTCAATCATACTATTATCCTGCTTTCAACGCCGGGCGAACTGAAGATGCACTCAAATTTGCTCACGAGTTCGGTGAGGTTTTAGCAATGCCCATCATGTTGGAAGCTGTTATGCGTGTTCGTGCTTCGCGAGGTAGGCTCTCAATTGTCTGCTTTCAAGTTCATGCCACTGATCACTATGATAAGGCCTGCGGATGGCTTCATTCCATGGAAACTTCTTCGTTCGTTCAACGGATCTGCTTGCCATGCCCGCCGTTCCTCAAGACCAGTCGTATGCTATTGAGATCCAGATTGAGGAAGCAATCACTACTCCATTTGTCGTCTTCCAAACAGCCGTCCTTCATACTACCTGCTATGGTGAGCTTCATAGTAGTACCTCACTTCACTGCTTAAAACTTCTTGCCAGGCGAGCGACGTATTCGTGTCATTACCCTCGCATTGCCGACGACCACAAGTCTTTCTGAAGTCTTTGCATCAGCTGACCAGATTGCGATCACCACACTCCTGGCGAACAAGGCCGTTGAACGATCATTGACACATAAGCTGGAGGATAGTAGAGACTATGTCTTCCAAAGGCTGGTTGATATTCTTATCGCATACAAGAGTAGTATGACTTCAGCAGGCGCCGGCGCGAGCGCACAGTTGGCAATCTCCGACAACCTCAAGATGCTTCCTGTCCTGGTGCTTGGCTTGTTGAAAAATGTGCGTTCATTCTGCAAATCCAGCTGATTTTTGCTTTTTGACAATGAGGTTATCAAGGTCGGCGTGCGTCAAAGTGCCCAAATTCCTTCCGATATTCGTGCCTACTCCCAAGCTCTACTATCGTCACTTCCGTCACAGCTACTCATTCCCTATCTATATCCCACATTCTATTCCCTTCATAATATGCCTCCCGAGGTAATGAAGTGCTGAACTGTCTGTCATACGATAGACTAACTCTTTGTCAGGCTGGAACCGTCGGCGAGGGTGGTGTAATAATGCCGCCTCCTCTACCATTGACATCTGAAAGACTCGAACGGCATGGTTTGTTCTTGATTGAGGATGCACAAAATATGTTCCTCTGGATAGGCCGTGATGCAGTTCCTCAACTGGTCATGGATGTATTCAACCTACCCAGCTACGACGTATTGAGAGGTGGCAAGGTAAGCAATTGCCTCGGTTATATACGCCTTTCCCTGACGCATAAGGATAGACGACATTACCTGTCCTTGACAATCCATTCTCGCAACGGGTGAATGCCATTGTTCAAAAGACGCGAGAGATGCGTCGTGGAGTCTATCACCCGCACCTCTACGTCGTCAAAGAAGACGGCGAGCCACCGCTCAGGTTGTGGGCACTGAGCGCTCTGATACAGGACAGAGCCGATGTGTTGCCAAGCTATCAGCAGTTTATCTCGTCGCTAAAAGAAAAGGTAAACAGCTCCTGATTCCCCATCGTATTCGGCAACTACGACAGGTCCGTGTTGCCCACTTTTATGTTCAACTAGGGTGTTCATGCAAGGTTGGCTTACTTGAACCTTTTTTATAGATTAATAGTGCGAGTAGTAGTTAATAGGGCCCACAAAATTTTCCGTAGGAACGGGTTTTTTTCTTTTGTTCTCTGTCTTTGCCACTGGAAATGCCACTACTACTACTGGTGGAATATGTGCCTGTGACTCGATGTCGGTCAAGTTAGCCTGATTCTCTTTTTTTTATTCTTACTCTTTTTTGCTTGTGTCTCCTGTTTGTTTTTTTTCTTTCTTTTGATTTGATTTGGCATCCTGTCTGTTCTCTGCGAAAAAAGACTTGATGTGTAGACGAATAAATGGAGTGGTTCGGTATAATGGAAGTCTTAATGAAAGTTCTATGGAATCTAGATTACACGTTGTGGTAGCAAAACAGCCGGAAAGCCTCCAACCGCGAAAGTTAAATGATCCCCAGGACAAGTTGAGTGTGATTTACGCATACATACTCCAGTTTCAAACATCAAAAGTATATGACGGGAAGGATACACGTATTTTGTTAAACAATAGCTTCACGACCATGATAGGGCTAATAATTCTCCTCGAGGACCATCTCTGCTTTCTTTCTCATTTCTTTACTGACGTCTTCCCAAGCGCGCGCGTCCGACTCCACCACATCAGATGTCGTGATGTCAAACCGGTCTCCGCACCAAGGTCCGGGTACGAGCTCTTCGTCATGGTGCATATTACAAGATGGATCATCAGACCACATTGTGTTGAACAACACCAACTGTTCAAACCCAAACGGCCCAAAATAGGGGCCTACCACGTTCAGGTCCCCAGCAAGGACATCGGCGCGGACAAACACGCGTTTGGTGAGATTACGAAGCACCCAGACAACACTGGGGGACAGATTCGGTAGCTTTGGAACTTGTTCGTAATCCGGTATATTTCCCCTACAGTAGAGATCCCCAGCAAAGTCATAAAAGTAGGGTCCCTCCGCATCCCGGTAATCGCTTTCAACTAGCTCGTGGTACCGATACATTTCCGCTTTTTCTGCCTCGGTGAACACGTTGGGAGGGAGTGAATGGGCATACTGGCCGACGGTGAGAAGGCGGTGGCCAGCCCATGAGCCAGGACCCCCAATAATGGGGAAGGGGGGCTTCAGTAATAGATTCGGGATCTCTGACTCGCTGTCGAAACAGAATTCGCCGAATTTACCCCCTCCGTAGGCTGTGCGCTTGTCAATGTTTGCCATTTTCCAAAACTGACCCATGAGTAAGGTTAAGAACTGGAACTGAGAACTGTGTTAAGCGACGCTATAATCTTTGCGTTTATCAACGTTTGCTGAAAACACAAAGGAACATTGAATACTATAATACGAAGCTGCACACTGGCAAGGGTGTCCTAAAGTAATCCATCTGCTGAATAGGGTGTTCAGCTACTGTCACCCTCGACATACTAGTGCTGTAATCCACTTCCGCCTTCTTTTTTTGCTCTTCACTGATATCTTGCGAGTCACGATCGCCACTCCACCATCAATCCCAGACTTTTGGAATACATGACGGGTTATACATTCAAGATTCAAGGGGTCGCCTAGTGGTTATAGGGAATATCGCGTCTCGTTGTCGAGTACTTCCCCAGAAGTCACCCATGGTAGTAAAATCAATATTTCGCTTTGACCTCGACACCTTATTTCACTATTCTTCACTGACACCTTGCCGGGGATGTGTGCCTGACTCCACTACACCGGACAGGCACCAGATCTTCACATGACATACTACAACCCTTGTCGGTAGACCACAGTGTATTGAAGGACACCACTTGTTTGAATACATTTGCTTCAAAGTATGACTTACATGGTTGGGGTCACTGGCAAGGACATCCAAGTGTACATAAACCCTTTTGGTGAGGTTGTGAAGAACCCAAACAGTACCAGCTGGGAGGATCATACACCGTTTCTTAATAAAAACACAAGTCCATAAAAGGATAAGTCGTCCTGGATGGCCATTCTCATGGCATGGAGAACGTAACGGGAAGATTTTTGCAGTTTCTTCCCTAGTGGGAACAGCAGGAGGGTGTTTACTCGACCCTGATTATAGATTATAAGGTGGCCAGCTCACGAAACAGGCCCTCTAATAACAGGGAATGATGTCCAATAATTCAACACCAGGTAAAATTGTATTTTCCACTTGCGATCATTGAAGTCTGCAGGTGAAAAGAATTGACCCACACAGTGTGCTACTGATAAAATGTTAGATTCCACAGATTTCCCGAGTCATACAACAATGTTTTGGTGCTAAAAACACCTATGATATGTCAAGTAGTTCTCCAAAGTCTGAAAATCGATTCACAATAGCTACTAATGATGAGTGGGTATTTGGGACGACAATACAGGTATCGTAATGGAGTGTAGATATGTTATCTTAACGTAAACCGCGATATTTCGCAGCAAGCAAACGGAAACGCTGAACCTGTCCCTTAGTGAACTGATTCTGACATTGGTCATACGTGTAATCCATGAAATTATGGATAGGATCAGGGCCACCACCACGGCAAGTATCGCGCTTGAGTGGGCATCCATATGCGGGATTGGCTTCAGCCGGTGTGTCTGCAACTCCATCGCCTTGGCCCGCACAGCCACCTTCGAATGTATGAAACAAACCAAGCCAGTGACCAGCTTCGTGAATCAAGGTACGACCCAGGTTATAATTTGGCAAGCCACCATTTGGTAGAGATTTATAGTAAAGGACAACTCCGTCATTGACTTTGCTGGTTGCATATAGCCAAGGGAATGTAGCATATCCCAATAAGCCTGGACGTGCCCCAAAGCTAAAGGCATATTTAAAAGTTGTTTAACAATAAAAAGGACAGAAAGGATTGAGCTACCCAACAGTGTAAACGTTCAGAGTACCTGCTCCACCTTTGTGTAGCTGCGATTTCATTGCTTCCTCTTGAGGAGTGTTGAAATACTCGTTGTTGAACCAATCAATATTAATCGTGCGATCAACACCAGCCAACCTCCATGAAAATCCAGAGGATTTAAAGGCATTGTTCATATATGCCAATTGTATACGAATTTGTGTATCACTGGGGTAGAACGTAAACAAGGCTGACTGTGTGGTCATGAATTAGAAGAGATACTCACGATATCCAGCCACCTGCGGATGTTTTGTTGGCACCTATAATATGGAAGTACACGGAAATGGGGTCGATTTTTTCAGCCGGAGCTTCTCTCATATCGCCCTCGGTGACGTTCCTAAATTGCTCATTAGCAACCCTATGATCTTCGGACATTGCATGCGTGCCGCAAAGGCTGCATTTTTGGATAAGCAAATACAGCCATGAAATGAAGTTAACAAGGGGTACTTACTCTACTGAGGATCCCTTGTCATTGTCATATTGAGGAGCTGCGACAGCAGCCAAGAGGCCAAGAGCAAGGGCAAGACATAAAGAGAACAACATTGGATCCGATGTGGAGAGATGTGGTGGTTTGGCCACCGGGCACAAGTTAAATACGCCTGGTCAGCCTCCTATCGCCGGGGCGTTAAACCAGTATGCATGCATGTCATCCACTGGAGTATCAGTGGACAGCTTTAGAGGTATTATCCGCCGGTCTGGCACGGAAAAAGGCAAGTACACAAAAGGGGGTTAAAATCAGTCAGGTAGATTTAGTTAAGAAACAACACAACCATACGGAGAGCCATTGAGTTTTAACTTGAAGTGAGTGGACATAACCAGAGAATGATAAGGCTCACATTAAAGAGCATACTAGTAAGTGATAGTCAAAGAATAATTTTGCACCACATAAATACTCAGGAACAAATAAATGTAAATACAGACTTGAACCGTGTGTACCAACTTGAATATGGACCACAGCAGCCAGTATGTACACTCGTAGATGGTGATAGGCGCTAACCATGAACATTGACTACAGACAAGGCTACATGACTCAGAAAGCGAGGAAAGAGGTCAAGTGGCTGACAAAACTTGATCCTCCTCTCCAATAATAGTTTTACTGAGGAGAGCCACACAAAGGAGAATATAGAAGAAAGGAGCATTCATATCGTGTCTTAAAACTTTGAAGTCAAATGCCTCCTAATGGTGACAGAGCGAAGGGGGAATATTCTGCGCCATGCGAACTTGAGCTTTCTCGAAGGTACAGAGCTCTCGACATACACTAGCACGTTCCCCTAGCTCTCAGGGTGACACCAGACTGAAACTTGTCGCTCCCATATCCTGAGTTGATCTTGTGAAGAACATGGTTCTCCTGTGGATCTCGCAGGCCTTCATGCTCTGTATAAAAGCCTAGTCGATGGATTGAAGGTCATCAGGCGCATTGCAGCATCTCCTTCCATCTACTCCAGTTATGTTGCTTCCATTTATTCTCACTGCTTTCCTGGGTGCGACCGCGGCACTCGCGGCACCACAGGCTGATGACGGCAATACGACCAACTTGCAGCCGTAAGTGGATCTCACATATTCGATTGAACGAAAAGGTGCTAATCTTTTCTATCCAGTATTTGTGCTACTAATGCCAACCCTCATGACATTGCTGTCATCGAGCAGGTGGTCGAGAATGACAAGACCACCATGAAGGACTTAGAGGATTTGGAGCTTGGCGACCTTAGTGACGAGGAAGAGGACGAGGATGTTGATGACGCCGCACATTACAACCCAAATCACATGTGCAAGAAAATATACAAGAAGATCCGTACCATTAAGATACACTGGCACAATGTTGCTGCCAACAACACCAGGGAGGGTGGCTACCTCAAGTTCGTCCACCCTTAGTCTCCTGAATCTCATCTATTAACAGGTCTACAGGAAGAAAGTCATTTTGAAGCAGGTCAAGTACATTCAGAAGATCTATAAAAAGGCCTGCCTTAGGTTCTACCTCAAAGGTGTCAACCACATCTACAATGCAGACTGGTTCAACAATGTCGCACCCGGAAGGTATACATCTGTCCAACTCTCACATAAAAATGCTCCTCTGATGTATTATTATTATTAGTCCACAAGAGAAAGCTTTGAAGACTCAGTACCGCCACGGTGATGAACTCACATTGAACATTTACTCTGTTGGGTATGTCTCCTTCCTCCCCCCTCTTCGACATAGTGCTCACTTCATTTGTCCACCAGCCTCGTCAGTACTCCTGGACTCCTTGGCTACTCTACCTTCCCTTGGAACTTCGCTGACGATCCACACAACGACGGTATCGTTATCCACTACGCAACCGTCCCTGGTGGTGACTACCCCCATTATGACGAGGGCGCCGTCGCTGTACACGAAGTCGGGCACTGGGTTGGTCTTCTCCACACCTTCCAAGGCGGTTGTAGCCAACCTGGCGACTTTGTTTCCGATACTCCTGCTGAGTCTACTCCTGCATTTGGCTGCCCCAAGTACCGTAACACCTGCGCGAGCACGGGTTCCGACCCCATTCACAACTTCATGGACTACACGTATGACAAATGTAAGACCCACCTCACCAAGGGTCAGCTCTGGAGGCTCGTCAAAATTTTGAAGATTTTCCGCAAGCTCATCAGGCACCACTAAATTCAACGCCGGGCGTAAGCGGGTGCCTTGTTGCATTAGTTTTTGTATTTCCTAGGTTCATCTCTCTCTTAGTTGTAAAATTCCTGGATGGAATTCTTTGTACCACTGGCGATGGGACTATTCGTTGACTTTGGATTTATTTTTTTTATGGATGGATGGAAAACATGTATATAGTTGGTTGTATCCGTTGCAAATGGACAATTGGTATGGTTCATTAAGTTTCTTCGAGAAATGATACGAAAAGATAAGAAGAGCAATGATAAGTTATATACACGGCGACTAGGGGGGTCCTTACATCACCAACACACCACCCTGTTTCAATGACCGAAACACTAGATATTAAGACACCGTGAAATAACTCATCGTTTTCTCTTGGCAGTTGTACTGGATGAACTCTTTGTACTCTTCTTCGCCCTCGCCGACGTACTGGGCTTTTTAGGTGACGTCTCGGGCGAGGTAACCTGCATTTGATGTGCACTCGACGACAGTCTTGACGACCGTCTCCGCGTCTGCGGGCCCTCCGGCTCATCTCCCAACTCAGACGACAATGAAGACCTTGCTTTACGCTGCCCACGTCGCGGCGGTGAAGGGTGACGTAACGGGGCGACATGGTCTTCCTCCTCTTCGTCGTCATCCATCATCAACGACCCAGGCAAACTGTGTTTCAGCTTCTCTGGCTCCTCTTTCATCGTATGTTGTCTCGCCTTCGTCGTCCTCTTCTCTACCGGCACAGGTTTACCCGCGCTCGTCGATGCCTGTCGATGGGTGCGCGTCGTCCGTGATCGAGTGTTATGCACGTTCGGCTTTTCCCACCCCTCATGTTCATCCGACATTGGCTCATCTTCGTCGGAACCAAATGCCCCTGGAGGTACCTTCTTGTGGTTCGCAGCCGGCGACTTTGAGTACCATGGCTCCGAAGCGTACAAGGACGTCTTATCCTTTGGAGCAGAAGTGCCAGAGTTTTTCCCGAACAAAGAGAACTGCAATTCAGACGGGGGCCCCGCTTCGTCACGCGGGATGCTCCAATGGCGGTCTTCCATATGATCCGCATCTTCCATATCTGCATCTACATCTTCCCTATCAGGCATTGCCTCCTCCGGCGTTTCCCTTGTGGTCACCGGCCGTTCATGTTCATCTGTGAATCTCCCGTTCTGCTTCGACGGAGGTTGATAGAATGCATTTTTACTTCTGTTCGCTGATGAGAAAGACGTAGAGGCACCATTCACAGCAGCAGGCTCGTGTTTAGCGGGTGCTGGTGCAACAGAAGGCGAAGGGCCTTTGTTATTGATATTATTTGCGTTAGCGTGAACCGGACCACCGGAGTGCCTGGGTCGAAGAGGGGCTTTGTTGTTCACGACCGGAAGAGACGGTAGCGGGAAACTCTTCCTTGGAGCAGGTTTTGGAGAGATGGAAGATAGTGGTATCACTGGCGGCTCCACGACTGCCAAGGACTTTTTGGGCAGCGGCCCACCGAAACGTGGCGCCTGTGATCGCTCTGTTAGAGATTTGGGCTGCGACTGCGTCTCTCTATTCATAGGTGAGAGGAGAGCAAGCTTCCCGGGAGATGGAGATCGCGGCACGCGGACCTCTTCCCATGACGATGACATGCTGACATCGCCATTGGCTACAACAGTTTTAGCACTTGGTACAGATGGTTTCTCAGTCCGTTTTAATTCCTCGTCCAACAGAAGGCGTTCTACACCTGAAAGGGAGGTATATAGCTCTTGCGCCATTTTGGTTCGTTCCAGGGTCAAACCTTTGAGGCGACTGGAAGTTAAGGCAGTAAATTGGTGATCAGCCTTGATGGCTTCTGTGTATTGCCCGGCCTGAACTAGACGAACGCAGTACAGGTCCTGCAAAACGGCCATTGAAGCGGACGATAACGATAGCGGAGGCTGGGAAGCGTATGAATAAAGTAAATCCTGTTCAAACGGAGAAAGTGGGAGGCCAAGTAGCTGTTTGAGAGGTGTTGGTTTTGGTTTGGCTATCAAAGGGTAGCAAAGGTCAATAGGAAGGCACATTGTTTAACGACTGGACCACTCACGCGTCACACACCATTCGAGGAGTTTCTTGAACAAACGAGAGCGGTTGGTGTTCGCTTCGCCAAATGTGCGTTGGAAACCCCATGCTTCGGATAGACTCGACTCGGCAAGAGCGGTGACATATGTTTCCAAGTCGTTCACTTCAGTAAGTGTGGGCTTCGCAGTTCGAACATACTTGACCAGCAGAGTGGAGTGATTTGGAAGTAATGATATTGCTTTGAGAATTTTGGAAGGATAGTCCTTGTTAAGCCGTGCATCTGAAAGAATAGATATTGCACGCTGGAGGAAGTGAATGAGTATCCTTGGATAGAAAGTGTGATAGATGGAAGCTCAACTGACAGGAACATTAGTGCCAGTATCCAGTAGCCAATACGCGTCAGAAAGGGCAGCAAAGTGGGGTGGAATACAGTGCTCTATCTGGAAACGCTCCTCCCTCCCGTCTTGATGCCACTTGAGTAGATAATATACCAAGCACTCCTTTTTGAGCGCGTCATATGAAGAAGATTCTATTGCATCTAGTAGTTGCCGGAGAGAAGGCACATCGGTAGGTGGGTACAGTGCATCAGGTCGCTTTACGCCGCCAGATGAAAGGAGGAGGTCGAAAATGAGTTTGTCATCGAGTAGCGCTCTGCGGCGTTCTATTTGCTCGGGGCGCGGATCCCGCCATGGAAAGTTGGTTGAGAGGTCGAAGTAGGAGATAAAGCACCTTGTCTGCGAAGCCTGGGTTGTGTCCTGTATGCAATTTAGCGGCAAAATACAACTGGAGAAGAGGGGGGAGCGTACAAGGTCCATGGCAGACAATAGTTTGGGTCGGCGCGACAATTGCTCACTGTTGGAGCTCATGCTAATTACGTAATAATCTGGTCAAAATTCAAATCAAAATTACAAACAAAAAACTCGACACTACTACATGCTTTCTACATACTCTACATCCTCTACAATGATTGTCAGACATTCAAGTTCCAACGCCTTATCTACCTCAACGCTTGGAAAATTAACCATGTCTCCCAACAGCCCGTTCAACTCAACCACCCTCTGTTCTACTTTCAAGTCTGCTTTAAAACTGGCCCATTTCTCCGTCCCTTCACCCCAAGAGGAGCTTGCATTCAAGGGTGGTTGGATATAAACTAGAGTACTCTTGTCTGCCGTTGTATGGAACACTTGAGGTCTCTTCATCTTCGCCTCGAAGAAGGGGGTGGTGGTGCTTGGCAGAAATGCACTTAGCTTCATTTCTTCGCCGTCTTCGATTTTACTAAATACAGCGACCTGCTCTAATGACACATGTTATGCAAGCAACGGAACATGGTGCATATGTACTTACTAGGTGTATTCAGGAACTTTCGACCTAACAGAATCACATCAAAATTTTCTTTTTTCGTAAACACTGCGTTAACGCGCACCTGATACTGCCGCTTGTTCAGTCGAAACGAAAATACGCGTGATGCGCATGCCAATGGAACCATCAGCATATCTCCAGCTACCAGGCGCATATAATAATTCATCATCTGAGTGGCATTTAATTTATTGACGTATTTCCTGTTGACTGCACCTACATGAACCTACACATTCCAAGTTAGTCCACCAACTCTTGGAAATTAAAATTCAACTTACCCACTGGTGTGCTGAGGTACGAAAGATACTGAGAAAGTCTTAGCTTTACGAAAAGCAAGAACAGAAGGTGTTTACCATGACTAAACCTGGTCCACCGATGAACTCGCCACCTTTGGAGAAATTTTTCTCATCTTCTGGTGCCACGAACCCTGGGGGAAAGGGCGATCCTTTGGGCAGTTCTGGAAGGAGAAACGAGAAGCCTTGTCCTTGGAATAATCCCTTGCTAATCGACGCCCGCTATTAGTCGAATCCGAACATGTATGCAATGCTATGCCTACATTTCAGATCGTTGCAACACGGACATTTCTGTAGCTTAGCTGAGGGTTGACTCGTATTCCTCTTCATATATACTTGTCGAGACACCAACCGTGTCATGCTAGCTCGAGATAGTGTCCTGTGGCATGGGCCTTGTATTGCAGCTTTCGATTCATCGCCTTATCTGCTTGTTATCAGGTTTAACTAGTATTTGATTCGCTGCTGTCAGCGTTTGAAATCAAGCCCTTCGCGCTTGGAATCGCAAAATATGGCTCTGTGTACTCTATATCCCCCAGAATCAGCAACGCAGAGGCAAGTTGTATTATCCTATCTCCTTGCACATACAGGAGAAATGAATACCATCATCCAATTCTCCACTCCACTCGACTGCGCCCTGCTCCTCTTTCAATCCTATTTCGGGTGACTGACTCATATTCTGCATATATACACACTTTGGCTCCAGCCATGTGCTAGCTCGAGATAGTAACTTATGGCGTTGATATCTTTACCTTGTACTTGATCAGACGCTGTTCGCTTTTTCGGGAACGACGTCATAAGAGTCAAATGCCGAAGTCCTTAGGCTTTCTAGCTACTAATCGATACAGTCTATGTTTTTCGTTTCGGTAACAACCACAGACACTGGCTGCAGCGATATCCCTCTAGGTAAAGACTTCACAGTCGGGAAATTCACCCCATCTCCTAACCCAGCTCCCGAACTAATCTCATACTCGAATTCCTTTTTCTTCCCCTTGCCCGTAGCCCTTGTCACTGAGCACTTTCCTCCAGGTACACCTCCTGGGATAGGTGGCTGTATATGCGTCGCGTTCATTTCGTATTCCACAGGTGTTATCTGAGAGTGCTTTACTGTGACCTCGAAGAAAGGGGTACTACTGTCTGGTAGTGATACGCTTAAATTTGTCGTGTTGTCATCTTCAGTCACGCTGAACCTGGCAAGATGCTCTAACGGATCATATTTATACAATCAAGAGACTATTGCATATTCAAACTTACTGGGTAGATTGAACGATTTTACACCTGCTGCAAGGTTAGCGATACTTTTTTCATCTTCTTTCCTTCACCCACGTACCTGCCTCTGCTACCTGCTCGGAAGAAACATACAAGCGTGTTCCTCGAACACCACGAGATCCATCAGAGTAATTCCAGGTCCCAGGAATGTAAAGGAGCTCGTAAACTCAGTGGTTTTCAGTATTTGTAATCGCGTTCGAGATAGCCAGACTCACATGGTCCTATTTCATTGAGATTTAGGTCAGTCTGTTCTTTTTGAACAGTATCAACTCACCAGAAGCACTGTCTGTGTATGCTGCAAACTGCTATTGTGTCAAAGCTCCCATAGTCAACCAGCAGGGAGGCCGCATACCGTAACAGAACCTGGTCCACCTGCAAATTGGCCTCCGGCTCTAAGATAGGTTTCGTCGTCGGGATCTACCCACCCGGACGGAAAAGCTGCCCAATTGGCTAGTGGCGGTAATCCAAATGACCAAGTTTGGCCCAGGAAATGAATTGGTCTACCGTGACATTGCAAGTCAGTGTCCGCAATGACCAAGGCCTAGATCGTGAAGCACATACGATCCGACAGACATATCTGTTGTGGACAATTGGGATATGTCGGTGCGCTGTTTGAACTTGCCTCGCTTGGGTCTGCCTTTAGCCGCACCGCCTCTTGTTCATCCCACCAACCTGTAAAGCCTGTAAAATAACTGGCGACCCTCATCTAACCATTGAAGGAATCAAAGGCTATATGATATATTACACTATCGCTGGCTTGAAACGGACTATTGCAACACCGATGGCCGAATCACACTAACTGGATGTGCCCCCTCGTTGATTATCATTAGGTAATAGTGGTATGGGTGGGTGTCCCTTACCTCGATTTGGAATAGAAGAGCTACAGCATGCTGTATGACTGGTACTGTAAAATGGAAAGTGGCAAGTATGAAATTTATATTTGCCATTTTTAGATCCATTCAGTTGGTCGCTACCCTTCTTGCATTTTTTGCCAGTGAATAGCCTACTCGGATTGAAAGTTGCACCTACTGTTAGTTACTGTTCCGCACAATCAGAAAGTGACGTTATGAGCCGTCCATCTGCTCAACCGACTTGACCGGCTTTGGTAGTCTTCGCTCACCAACTGTTTACAATAACATGTTGGTATAGCTAATCAATGCAATCTATGTACTTCATTTCCGTGACAACAACTGACACTGGCTGGAGTGATATGCCTTTATTGGTCACAGGCTTCACAGCTGGAAAGTTTACACCGTCTCCGAGACCATCTTTCAAACCCAATTCGTACTCAAATTCTCTTTTCTTCCCGCGGCGAGTTGTTTCTGCCAGTGCGCACTTCTCTTCAGATGTACCCCCTGGCATAGGCGGTTGTATATGGGTTAGGTTCACCTCATATTCCACAGGTGTCATCGGAGAGTGTTTTACGGTAACATCAAAAAAAGGGGTGCCACCATTCGGCAGCGATACGCTCAACTTGGTTATTTCGTCGTCTTCAATTATGTTGAACCTTGCAAGGTGCTCTGACGGATGTCAGATGAGCAATAACACACCACATGTATGCTTACTAGGAAGGTGGAAAGAGGTTGCACCTGCTGCAAAATCAGCGACGCGTTCAGAATGCTTTCCTCCCTGCACGTACCTGTCTCTGCTACTTGTTCAGATGAAATGAACAGTCGTGTACCACGAATACCAGAAGAGCCATCAGAATAATTCCAGATTCCAGGAACATAAATGAGTTCGTAATCTAGAAGGTGGTCAGAGTCGTGAGTTGCGTTCAAAGACTGCACTTACATGGACCTATTATTTGACTGCCGTGTCAAGCATGGTTCAATCTCTGGTAGACAACATTAAACTCACCAGAGGGACTGTCTGTGTATGTTGCAAACTACTACTTGGTTAGAACTTCTAGGGCCAGCTGGAAAGGACATTACATACCCTAACAGAACCAGGTCCACCAGCAAATTGTCCCCCGGCTGTCAAATACTTCTCGTCTTTGGGATCAACCCAGCCAGACGGTAATGCAGCCAAACTGGCAAATGCTGGGATTTCAAATGACCAGGATTGGCCTAGGAAGGGTCTATGTCATGGATTAGCGTCAAGCAGCATGTTTCCATCAAGTTCGACGTACAATCCCAACGACATATCAACGATTGAGAACGAGTTTGTTTTGTTCGCCTGTTACGCCTCGCGCGATCGCAAGGTCTTCCTTTAAAGTAATTTCCTCTGACCAACCCCAGATAGCTAGATTGGGTGTCATGAAGTTTACAGCATCCCCGAGCTATCTCTTCAGATTCTTGTCATCAATTGAATCTCATTCCCGAGCTGATGTGGATATCCCCAAACGTGAGACTCGCTTCGCTAGCTGGTACACTCTCGTGCTGATTTAACTATTTGCAACATTGACTGACATCGAGATTCATGGTGCACTCCAATGCCATCTAGTGTTGTTCTGGTCAAAAACTTTGGTTGAAACATTCTCCTATACCAATGCTGGTGAGGCAATCGGTCAAGTTCATTCACTGTTAGAACATTCAATGAATGGCAATTGTGATTGCCGACCATGCTTTCAGACGTGTTGATTAATAATGATACCTATCACTGAGGTAATGGTGAGTGTGTTGAATGTGTATTACAGTACTGTTAGGATAGACGTGATACGCTGCTCTGGGAGAAAAATGGGGCTGGTGGGGATTACAGTTGAAGCTGTTGGAGCCGTGGGAACAGGAGACGACTGCGTCAACAAAGCATTTACTGTACTTGCTACACTTTTCTTCAACTGCCAACGTGATATATATTTCAATCTAATCGAGACAATCTATATCTCTCATCTCTGTGACAACCACTGTCATTGGCTGGACCGCTATCCCTCTTTTAGATGGGGGCTCAACAGCCGGGAAATTCACTCCATCACCTAACCCATCTTTCAAGCCCAACTCATACTCGAACTCCCTTTTCTTGCCATTATGTGTTGCTTTGGCGAGCACGCATTTATTTCCAGATGCACTTTCTGCGATAGGTGGTTGGATACGCGTTATGTTCATTGTGAAATATACAGGCTCCGTCAGTGGGTGTTTGACTGTTACATCGAAGATAGGGGTGGTGCTGTTTGGAAGTGATACGCTGAGCCTTGTTGTCTTGACATCTTCAACGATACTGAACAAGGCAAAGTGCTCTGATAGGCCAGGTCATCCGAGTCGTATTGCATGCATATACAAACATACTTGGCATATTGGTATATTTTGCCCCTGCTACAACATCAGATGCCTTTCTTCCTCAGTATGCTTTTCACACATACCTCTCTCTGCTGCTGTTTCTGATGAGACAAATAAACGTGTTCCGCGTTTACCATCAGAACCATCGGAGAAATTCCAGTTTCCAGGATTGTAAATGAGCTCATAATCTAGCTGGCATTGAGAGTTCCGAAATAATTGTAAAGGCTGAGCTTACATGGACCTATGTATTGTTGAGTGAAATCTTCTTGTACATGATGTTGAACTCACCCCAAATGCTGCCTGTATATGTTGCAAACTACTCAGGAATTAGGTCTACTCCACGTTCCACTGGAATGGATGTTGCATACCCTAACAGAACTTATTCCACCAGTGAAATGGCCTCCTGCGCTGAGGTACTTCTCATCCACAGGATCAACCCATCCATTCGGAAGGGCAGCCAAGCTAGGAGGCACTGGTATCTCGAATGACCAGGACTGACCAAGGAAAGGAATTGGTCTATATCAAGCGTGCACGTCAGTGAGATTAGTCATTTAACCTGTGCAGGACGTACGATCCGACGGACATTCAGGATGCTGTTCAAGGGAATGAGTGGGCGTTGGTACGTCTGCTGAATGCGGGTCCTCTTATATTGTTTATGTCCTGCCAACTCAAACAGGCCGAAAATTAACAACCTGCTACTATCCCTTCCTTGTTATTGATCTTGCCTGACATTTTGACTTGTTTTCCGAACTAATCCATGTTCGCTTCACTAATCATGAGGCTTCGGCTGAGAACGTCAATTGTGTCGTGCTATGGTCTAACCATGTATAGAGTTAAACGTTATGAGACTTGACGACATAACGGTACATTGCGGCATCTGTGGCTCGAATCAGGGAACGTTCACATTTCAAATGGCATTCACTGCAGCAATCAGTCGAGCTAGATCGAGGATGTTTTATTCAACACTTAGTAACTCCGGTGGCCGAGCTGCCCTAATGAAACATGTCTTCCAACGTAGCCCTCTCATCTTATTGCTGAACTAATAATAACGACCAATGTTACAGGTGCCGTTCCGAATAGCACTTTTTCTCCTGATCCGGAGAGGAGAACTTGTAATATATATGAAAGTCATACGAGCCACAACTAGTATCAGTACTACTTTTCCTTCATTCAGTTACTTCTCACTTGCAATGAAGGCACCCCAGATGCTTCACACGGCACCCGTTCCAAACATGCAACTGGTTTTCACAAGAGGGGGCGCTGCCTATGGTTATGATATGCCAATTCAACTCATTTGATATTGGACTGTTCAACCCTTTCGGGGATATGAAAGCCGAAGATTTATGTCACTAAGGATCATTTCAGGTCTACTGTAAAGTGTACGTTAAAGTTCTATTTTCAGAAAAATTAACCAAATCTACTACAGTAATAGTTAGCTGCTGAAAGTGATAAACATACATCTTAACTTTAATCGTACCCAGCGTTCAAAATTCCCAAACCGACCGACTGACTGCCAGGGAACTGGTGAGTATCGTGCACATTGCCGTTGTATTCTCCTGTGGATAGGATTAGACCCTTTTTCGCGAGTACCTGCTCAGTTTGACGTAAGCCATTGCAGGAAGATGAAAATCAGCGTTTTGAACTGCTATCGGCTCCACCGGTACTAGGTCCGTAGCTTGGTCGGGCAGTTGTATTTTTGTAGCCACCATTCCCTTGCTCCATTCCCGCCATGTCACAATTTACTTTCTAAGATTCATCTCATTGTGTTGGTTTCCTGCCTTCCTCCAGAAGTATTTGTATTTCTAACTAATCGAGGCAATCTATTCTCCCTATTTCTGTGACAGTAACTGACCATGGCTGGACTGCTATCCCTTTGTTAGACAGAGGCTCAACAGCCGGGAAATTTACCCCATCCCCTAGCCCATCTTTCAAGCCCAACTCATACTTGAATTCCCTCTTCTTGCCCCTGTGGGTTGTTTTTACCAATACGCATTTGTTTCCAGATGCACTTCCCGGGATAGGTGGTTGGATACGCGTTATGTTCATCATGAGTTCTACAGGTTCTGTCAGAGGGTGCTTTACAGTTACGTCGAAGAAAGGGCTGGTGCTGATTGGTAGCGATACGCTGAGCCGTGTTACCTTGACGTCTTCAACAACACTGAACAAAGCCAAGTGCTCTAGAGGGAGAAGTCATGCAAGCCCCTTTGTGCTGCACATACAAACATACTGGGCATATTGGTGTCTTTTGCACCTGCTACGATGTCAGGTATATTCTTTTTCCAGGACTTTCATACTTACCTTTCTCTCCTGCCGTCTCGGACGAGACAAATAGACGCGTTCCACGATTACCATAGAAACCTCCAGAGAAATTCCAAATGCCAGGATCGTAAATGAGTTCATAATCTAGCTGGTATTCAGATTTTAGAATTTTTTGCCAAAGCTTAAGCTTACATGGGCCTATACATTCAAGGTAAGTGAAAACCACTTGCACACAACGTTGAACTTACCCCAAACGCTGTCAGTGTATGTTGCAAACTACTCTTGGATTAGGGCTTTCCAAAGTCAACTGGAATGGATATCGCATACCCTGACAATGCTTGGTCCACCTATGAAATGACCTCCTGCACTGAGATACTCCTTATCTGCAGGATCGACCCATCCATTCGGAAGGGCAGTGAGATCAGGGGGTCCTGGTATCTCGAATGACCAAGATTGGCCAAGGAAAGGAATCAGTCTATGTCAAGTATGAGTGTTAATGATACTCGTTCTCTCAACTGTGCAAAACATACGATCTCATAGACATAAGGAGCTGTTGGAAACGATAATGGGGTGTTAGTACGTCTTGCTAAATCGTCCTTTTATATAGTTATTGTCCATCATGGACATGAATCAGCATCCAATCTGCCACTCCCGTCCCTTCCAGGTTCCTGTCATTTGTCCTGCCTACCTTTTTAGACCTACTCCCCCGGGCCAACTACTGTTAGCCCGTCCCATTGATCGTGAAGCTTCCTCAGCCGCAAACGTCAAGTCGCAATATGTCCACCGGTGTAAGAAGTGAACGTCATCGAGACTTGACAGCATATTGCGGCATCTATGACTTGATTCGGGCATGCTCTCAGCCCCAGTGGTATATACTGGAGTCAATCGAGTAGAACCAAAAATGTTTATTCAATGCTCAGCAAGTCCGATGGCCGAGTTGCGTACACACTTTCAATATGCCAGTGGTCATCGCTTCAATACTAGGTTAACAATGGCGAACAGCGCAGGCGAGAAATGTTCATAGCACCTTTTCCTTTCCGAATTTGGGCCGGAACAAGTGTGGTATCTTAAGCGCCACAATGCTACGAACCTTAACCGAGATTGGCTTCATTCCATTTACTCATTAGATCTTTTATAGTACTCTGCCATAAAACCATCTCGGCCATCTTGAACAACGTCCAAGTGGACACATTAAACATGTTTGATTGGTCTGCGCTAGAGGAGATGCTATCTGTGGTACTCAGGGATTGATTGTATTGTTCAGCGCAGAGATTAAAGACCGGAGATGACCGATTATCAAGACAAGTAGCCCCTATTTAACGAGGTTATAGCTTATGGGCGTCGAGAGAAATAAACCCATAATTAGCTGTTGAAGTGATAGCAGTCAAACTTGAGTCCAGCCATGGCCGGTATTCTAAATTTTCCCAAGTGACCGAGTTTCAGTGTGCTGAATTATATTCAATATGTACTAGTCGGTGAACTCACGTAGAAGGGACCCTTAGGAATATTGGTTGCTATTCCTACAGAACTTACCTGTACTGTAATTTCGGTTGCACAGCCTGAGTATTGTATGTACTGTACATACAGTAGTTGAATTACACCTCCACCAACTACGAGATAATACACCCAAACATGCAACGGGTCATTCAACAGCCAGTTAATGTTGCTATCGTTGGGGTTGGGCTCGTTGGTACAGAGCTAATTCGCCAGCTGCTATCCATTCCACAGTCCGTCTCACCTTTCCGGGTCATATCTTTATCCTCATCAAAGCGGACCATCTTCAACGCCACCACTCCGATCACCAGAGATAACGACTGGAAATCACTTCTATCTTCATCACAAGAGAAGGCGGACCTTCATGCATTGACAGAGCGCCTGGCTGGGCTCGTAGCTGCGCAACACCGTGTGGCCATCGTCGATAATACTTCCTCCGATGATGTCGCTGCGATGTACCCTGCATGGCTTCGCAAGGGTATCAATGTCGTGACGCCTAATAAGAAGGCATTTTCTGGAGACATAAAACTTTACAACGAAATCGTTGGCACTAGCAGCGGATCTGGGACGCGGTACTTCAATGAGTCGACAGTTGGTGCTGGGTTGCCAGTGATTGCTCCGCTGAAGGACCTCGTGATGACAGGGGATAAGGTGAGTTATCTCCCCCTCCTTCCTACGAAAACGAAGCTTGTAATGCATATATGTATTAACTATAATGTGACTAGATCATTAAAATCGAGGGCGTGTTTTCGGGTACTATGAGCTACATCTTCAACGAGTTCTCTACTGGCAGTCCTAACGGCCCAAGTTTCTCCTCCATCGTCAAATCAGCCCGCGAGAAAGGCTATACAGTGAGTTGCGAATTCGCCCTGCTCCTCTCCAGTCATCACCCCTTACATGTCGTCAAGGAACCCCACCCAGCAGATGACCTGAATGGATTCGACGTGGCAAGAAAGCTGACGATCCTTGCCCGCACCGTCGCAACCTATTCACAAAGCCCTGTCGTTCTTCCTGAGTTGCAATCGTTCGCTTCGGTACGGACTGCTTCGCTTATCCCGCCAGCATTGGAAGGAATACCCACTGGTGACGAGTTCACCAGGCGTCTCCCCGAGTTCGATGATAAGTTCTCGAAGCTGAGGGCGGAGGCGAGCGCGGAGGGGAAGGTGCTAAGATTTATCGGGGTTGTTGACCCTGTAAATGGACAAGTGAAAGCTGGACTCGAAAAGTATGTACTCCTTCATGCGCCTTTATTGATGGTCTTCTTACTTTTTCCAACAACCTAGATATCCTGTTGACCATCCCTTTGCTACGTCGCTTGGCGGTTCCGACAACATTATCATGTTCCATACCGAGCGATATAGTCCACGACCGTTGATCGTACAAGGTGCTGGTGCTGGTGCAGCAGTGACTGCAATGGGCGTCCTCGGCGATTTGTTCAAGCTAGTGCACTAGTGTGAGTTTCCTGGAGATGGTGTGACGTCATGGATGCAACAGTAGTTGGTACGCCATCGGTATTGACGCGTTTAGTATACTGGGCTCATGGCGTTCGCTCCTTCTCTCAATCCTGTACACTGTAGACCTACGTGTACATGTGTAATAGACAAGATGTACAGCGTTCACTCAACCCGCTGTTGCTGCCGCTATGTTTATTCCTGCTCCCCGCCCGTGCAACGATTCGAAAGCCAGATCGACAAAGACATTAGAATCGGCATAGGTGGCCTAGACGACGCGTATGCTCCGTTTTCCACCGGTGAAACTCATAAAAATGTCTCGCAGGAGGGTTTACACCACCCTTACCCATCCATCTCCTATCCCAACATAATTCCTCCTCTCCCCCCCCCCAAAAAAAAGGACTCTCGATGCATCGATTATCAGGCACGCACAGGTTTACCTGTCTCATCCGCTTTGGAACGAAAGGGAGAGCACTGAATCGAACGGCATGCACTCTAGAAAATGTTGCTCGCCCTGGAATAGACAATATTACCATCCTTTCTCCTATTCTCTTCCACCCCTCCCTCTCGACTTGAATGCTATGGACTAGTGATCGCGCCCCATTTACTCTTTTTCCTCCTCCGTTGGATGGCGGATGTCGGCTTTAGTGCCTGGATATCCACGGAAAATCCACGGAATAGCGTGATAATTACATTCAGAGTGACTAGTTGCGAGAGCGAGGAGGCTAGGCAATGTCCTATCAAACCTATAAAAACTGGGTAGGCTTCTGGTTGGAAGAGCATCATCCTTACTTGCAACAACTGCTTTTCATCTCTAGTGTATAATTGCAATATGCGCTTGTCCTTCATCACACTCGCCCTCGTATCTACTCTCGTCCTCGCTGCGCCCCAAGTTGAAGAGAAGGGCGATGACACAGTCCAGTGCGTTGATCTCTCGATATATTTACTATTTTGTGCTGATAGTTGATTAGGCTGTGTGCTACCCACGCATCCTCTGAGGATTACAAGCTCGCCGAGAGGGCAGTCGCCAAGGCTTTGGAGATGGAAAAGAACTCTGAAAAAGCTATATTGAAGGCCCAGCTCAAGACCCTTGGTAACATTAAAAATGCCAAAGAAGATTCCGACAGGATTATCAAAAACAGCAAGTCTCTCGGAGTTGAGGAGTACGACGAGTATGATGTCGACGATCTCACTGAAGAGGATAGTTTAAAAACAAGGCCAGTACCCACCGCGAAGTCCACTTCAAGTTCAAGCAAGTATGAGGGAGATAGCAACGAAGATGAAGAGAAGCCTGCAATCCCAATTGTCCGGGTATTTTTCAACATTGTGATGGCCAACCGGACATTCGAAGGTGGAAATATTCCGTAAGTCATTTGTGCTTCTTTAGTTACAGAACACTGGCTGACAGTACCGTAGTGACCAAATGATCTTGAGGCAGATGATTGTTCTCAATGATAATTACCGAGGATCAGGTCTCACGTTCAAGCTAGCAGGCGTGACCCGTATCCTCAATCTTGACTGGTTCACCAATGTTGGTTTTGACACGTGAGCCTCTGAATCACTTTCCAACAACTGAATGAACAATGTATTGATGTTATTTCGATAGTCCACAGGAAGATGCAATGAAGAGGCGCTTACACCGTGGTGATGCAACAACTCTGAATGTGTACACTGTTGGCTTCGTTACAACTCCAGGTCTCTTGGGCTATGCCACATTCCCCTGGAGTTATAAAGATGATAGCCTGAACGACGGTGTCGTTCTCCTTTTTAAATCCCTCCCAGGTGGTGGTCTACTCAATTATAACCTCGGCCGCACCCTCGTCCATGAGGTTGGACATTGGCTTGGTCTCTTCCACACCTTCGAGGTATGCTCCTTTCCCCATGTAAAGATGAGGATGTAATATTGATTTGATATCGTAGGGTGGTTGTTTTGGTATTGGTGATGGTGTCGCTGATACACCCCCGGAGGCTAAACCCGCGGTTGGTTGCCCAGTTGGTCGTGATACTTGTCGCTCTGCAGGTGTTGACCCCATCCGTGAGTATACCAGTCTTGAGCCTCTTACGGATGCTGATGTTGCATAAGACAATTACATGGATTATACCTTTGATGCATGCCAAAACCAATTCACTCGCGGCCAAATTCGCCGTGCTCGTCAGATCTCTTCTATCTACCGTGGTCTATAAAAAATGGGACAATAACTCGTCACATCCTGTTTATTGTGTTTCATTGGTCAATCGGGTTTCGGGATTCCCTCGCATTAGCAGCATCTGGATTGTTTTCACAATACTTGTTACATATCCTTACACATGTGTGCAATATATAAAGGTATACAACGCATTCAACATTCGTATCCATGAGAGTAATCTTCAAGAGTGGATATATAAAACGATATTTATCATCAGCCGTTGTTTTGCACAATCTTTGAAATGGTGCAAGTGTTTCCTGATGCAGTATTCCCCGTGACGGTGTAAGGCTGATTAATCCAAAATTAAGTGGACAAAGAAGAGTGATTGGAACGATGCACATACGTAAGTACCCAGATGGGCAATTCTACCACACCAATTAGACGCGGCTGTCGTCGCAGTAATTTTGACGTTTGTCTTCGTCACCGTGTCAAAGGAGCATCCTATACAATGAATCCGACATGATACTTACATAGGTTATGGGACCAAAGTTGAACGGCACGTTGGTGAGCTACATCGTTATGCGTAGCGAGTGTTGATTTAAGCGGAATGAAATGAAACGAAAGAATGCGAGTAACAAACTTACCTCAGCTGCGAAGATTGCCCTAGTGTATCATCGTGTTTCAGCGTCATGAAATGATGCGCCCTGTCCCAGCGTCTGATCGTGAAAACGAACATACCTGTTCATCGTACTACCCGTTATATTCAAAGTGGTAGATGCCGTCTTTCCGTTGCTCGAAAGCGTGCACGTCCAAACAGATTCACTCTATTTCAGTATTAATATCCGTGCTCGAATCTGTAAAAAAATGAAAATAGAAGAGTGCTTACTGAGGTGAAAGAAAAGTGAACAGTATCGCCTGGATTCACATTAAATCCATTGCCCCACGGGAGAGAGGGAGTTCCATAAAACCCATCACCTTTATTTGACCATTCGTGAGCGCCCTCTGAAACTGATCAACGAACATACCGATCCACCATACACCACTTCGTCCGTCTAAGACGGCCTGGAGGACACCGTTTGAACTTTGCAGGCCTGGCCATACGTATGGGGTACCTGTGCAAGGAAATCAATTGGACCTGTATCTTTGGTTATGATTGTAATCTTACCGCCTGGTTGAGGTAATTTCGGCACTATCATATCCCCGGACATAGCCGTGAACGTCCTAGTAACGGCGTCAGTGTTTATGGAGTGAATAGAGATTGTGAGGAATTTTCTAACGGTGCATCCCATTCCACTGTATACCAGTTTGCAGCGCGAACAGAGACAGCAAGAAGACTGAGCAGCCAAGTCGCGAGAATCAGCATTGTTCCCTATGCTTAGAATATGGAGGAAAAATCTTTTTCTCCTCATTTTATCAAATCTTCAAGAACTTGAGCGGTCCGAGCGGTCAAACGGTCGAAACAAAATTCTACAAGCGCATGCGGCAGAAGAGCAGATGACAGTAGCACTTGTCTCCCATTAGTGGGGAGGTAAGCAGCAAGCTTGAGATTAGATTGGTGGGTGGAGTGGGGGAAGCCGAGCTTTTGCCATAGCTACGGAGTAACTGCGCGAAAAGTTGGGTTGGAGAGGAGTGCATGACACGGAGCACAAAATTTTTGGAGTATGCAATGTGCAACATAGAGAAACAGGCTAGTATAACTTTCTGAACACCGACTAGTCGACAACCAGAATACATGCAGTCAACCCAAGGTGTTCGTGGAATACGTCACGAGCACCCTTCTGCCATGTCACTGGCAAGCAGCTGTATCCATCAGGTTGCCTCAAGCACATAGAACACAGTCATGTACAGGGCATGAACCCAGTAACACGTTAAAACCAGTGCTGCGTGTTGAAAGGAATTTACCCTGCTGGTACTAGGAATTGAAGTAAATTGATACAGATCAAAACAAACACTTTTGAATTTCAAGTTCCCCGGCCTTTTCAAGTTCTCGAAATACTAACCCAGGCATCTCGTTAAGAAATCATCTGCACGGGCAACAATGCCCGCTGGGTATGTAATGGAGTATTACTATGTCCAGGCTACTCCGAATATGTATTCTGCCCGGTGGCCTGGGTTGACCTTCCTACATGTGGCCATTCACAACAATTCAATAATTTGGATTTCACCACCTGCCATTCCCAGTATTTGAGTATTCGTTCTGTGAATCAAACCAAGACTTCTCATGCTATACAGGGATATATCAGGTGTCCAACGTCAAGGGCCTAAGCTAGTTCCTGAGCTCCTCGCTTTGTCATAGGAGCTCTATATCAATCGGGGTGAAATTCGAAGGTCCCAGTGAGTACCGTCAGTTCCTTTCCCAAGGTAGCTAAAATCACAAAATCAAGGGTCCTCCTCAGTTCTTGATTGAGTCGGTACTGGTGATAATTCCGTAAATAAGGGTTATGGATGATACCACCCCCCCGCCTCCTATCTTTCCGTTTCATTGGTATTCCGAGGCAACCAGGGATACGCTGTGAGATACTGTACAATTCTTCTCAAGATGTCCATAATCACCTCCTCAGTCTCGTGCAAAGACTTCAAGTAGTCACAATGCCCCGCAGGTATCCACGGGAAGCGTGCTGCCACCATGCCACTGCAACTATCCGCGATAGCGATAACAAAGTGTAGGATTTATTCTCACATACCATAACCTCGCGATCTTCGTTGGGCACACGAATAACTTTGAAATGGCCCTGACCCTCTCGATCGGTGTTTCGCTGCTGTCGAATGAGACATTTGAGGAATGCACTCTGGTAGGTCTATGCTACTGTGTGTGTGACACCAGAAACAGCTTTACTCCAGTTGCCAGAACCCTGATATCAGGCATATTCCCGTCGCAGTCCCTCGAAATAGGGTTGCCAGTCCGACTCGGCTTCTCAGGACCTTGTTCGGTGAATACAGGTCTCCCATTTGCAGTGGCCCTGTATCCCAATTGAGAGCCCGTCGTATGAAATACCCACCGCATATGTGCTTCGTGACCAACAGGGCAACGCACTGTAGCAGCTCTGCTTTTGTCTCCTTGAGAGTTCACATGAAGTGCAAGTCCAACACCTTCTACCGAACAATAACGTATGGATAATGCCGGCTCCAACCACGTCCATGTGCACAATACGAGATAGTCGTTCCAAAACTATCATAGAACAAGTAAGAACCGCAACAAAACCGCTATACTTCCACGCAAATCTTTGGGACAAGGAAAGGGGTAGAGTTATTGTTTGTCCTTGCGAAGGGTCCCTGGCATGTAGCCAGGAAGACAAATCTGACACGAAGCCAGGCAACATCTACCCATTACATCAGTCGACTGGACCACCATTTCTCATTGTATAAATAGCCAATCGCTGATTCTCGCCCAATGCCAAGATGAAACGAATGATAATTTCGTTAATCCTTGGGCCAAAGTCTCCCTGCTTGGCAGGCGTGGCATAGGCACTCAACCTCTGAGAGAGAATGAGCGTCCAATTGACAAGAGCAAGTCGATTTTTCTCATGAAGCAAAAAATTATGTATATCGGCGGTGTACGAAAAAAGTGTGGACTCAGCACGTTTTCAGTTATTCAATCGAATATCGGCCTAGATACCGCTGGGAAGGACTTCAGATGAGCCAATACTAGGGTTCTTCATCAAACCCCTTTTTGGTTATCTGATATCATGCGGTGGACAAAAGATAACGAAGGCTGAGTTTATCCAACGTAGCCGACTCGTAGCCAACTATATGGACAACTATCAGACGTAATGACCCGCGTGCTTCACAAACCACCCTCACTAAGTTTCTTCTCGTATCGAAGGCGCACTTGGAGAATGTTCATCGAATTTCCAACATAGTTAACAATATCCAGCTGCTTGGCGCAACCTACCAATACCTTGCTTCTCTTCACTTTTGGAATCTAGAAGAGGTCTTCATGTATGTAGAAGGATCCATGTCATATCTTTTCTAGAAACTCAAACCTCTACTGCGGTAGAAGCAGGGTCCGAACAGATAGGGAACAGTGATAACTCCAAATAGTACCGAGGACTAGAACTACACCGGGCGCATGAACAGTATATTGTTCACCCGGCATCGATGTCGCTTCTTTACGACCACCATAATTTACGTATGTTGTTATACCCTCTTCTATAATCTACCTCAGCATGATGCTTGTAGACACAATCGTTGCAAGGCGTATGGTGTTACTGGAAGGCTCTGATCCAGAAGTCGTGGCTGTTGGCGCATGGAGGTGGAGAAACTGTGGTAAGGATAGTGTGCCAAGATGTCCTCTTGATTACATCTTCTTAGTTAGTTATCGCGTGATTGACTCTGGTTCGACAACTGAAGGACGGCGGAACACTGGTCCAGCGCTGGAGGGCGTGTTGACAAGACAACCTCGTTTTGTGTTGCAGGCACTACGTGTCACAACATTCATAACTACGTCAATTCCTCACGTCCTACGAACGATTAGAATGTAGGACAGGATATATATCAAAAGACTCGTGGCTGGAAGAAGGGTTCGTTATAGCCGCCAAGCTACGGTACATGGCGGTCTTCGAATCGACCCTCCTGCTCTGCCTGCAGGTTTCAATACAATCACGTTTAGACGTCCGTTGAAATCGTTGACATGCCCCTAATCGAGGGAAATGTGGCTTCAGATGTCATTGATGGTGGGTTTCTCACAAGGGGGTTAGTTTTCGTCAGTGGCACTGATCAGAACGAGCACGTTACAGATGTGATCCAAAAAAAATCTCTATTGGCCTCAGTAGAGGGCTGCCCTAGATACATTTCAGCACAGCGACAATCCATGTCTCTATTTCGCCCGCTTATTCACGTCATCAAATCGAGTGGCTAAACCATTCTACCCGCTCATTTCTGGAGTCACTATTTAGCGGGAAAGTGACAAGCATAGGAAGCGGATCGTTCCTGTCCTGGAATAATGGAGGCCTCATTGATGCGTGCTTGCCGAGATTGGACAGATATACATCACGCCCAGGGTAGGCATTCAGATGCACGAGAGCCTCGTGTAGCAGGCGCAGCACGTCGTCGACAGTAGTAATATTGACGTAGGCGTTACGGTTGGGGTCTTGGATACAGTCTGGATATAGCGATCACGTTGTGGAGTATTCCGATTCATTGGTATTGTACACTTATAGAACGGGGTAGCTTCGTTGTGAATGTTGGCAGGGAGGCCGAGAAAGAGGGGGAAACAACAAGTGGGGGATAGCGTGGTCGAAGTGAAGGCTGAAACTGGCTATTTTCATGTTTATAGGTGCCGCAGCTCGCTCCCAGGATCTTGGCTCCGTCTATACCCATAATGAGGGGGGATACCAAATGAAGATCCTCACTGCGAGTCTAGGTGCCATGACGCACAAGAATTCAGGATCTCGTGATAGCATATACAGTACCGAGATAAAAGAGATCACCGCAGAGGATAAAATCTGTTGATACTATGGTATATATGATGGTGCATCAGTAAAGTGGGCTGATGGGTCTGAGAATAAAAGTACCATGAGGCTTGGTGCATATGTTTCTAGCAAAGTCAGTTGGTGTGAAAATGTTTTGGAAAGTTTAAGGGCTGTATTCGGTGCGATCATCTGCCCGTTGGGTTGTACGCCGCAGACAAACCCTTCTCAATCTGCTGCAGTGTTGTGCCGGTAGTGTTGTTCCAGAGCTAGATCCAATCTCCGGCATCAACACCTCCAACTGCACTCGAATCCAACAATAACATAAATTGAGGGTCACCTTCAAACCCATGTTTACCGCCCGTCTGATTTCCGAGTTTTTAGGCGCTAGGTATGAAACCCTTGGAGTTCAGAGAGATCTTGCCTGGAAAGATTCTCATTATATGCTATATGCTGTAGTATTGGAGGGAAAACAAGGTTGGGTTAGACAATGGACATGCCATGCAACATCTATCTATCAAGGGAGAGAAGGCGCTAAAAGAGTCAAAAAAATACTGGCCAATCAGGAAATGCACTCAGCGTTGTCAGCATTGCCACAAATTGATTTTTACCTAGGTGGTCGGAGGCTGAGTAGACTCGGAGAAACTCGTGACGGCGTCGGTAGATGCATAACAGCAAAGTAAATGGCACATACATAGAGCTATAGTAGGACTGAAGGGGGTTTAAAGTAAGGTATGTTCTACAAGAAGGTATCAATTAGGTATGGAGCATTGCTGCAGCGAAACCAGCCAGTGGTTGGGTAGAAGAACACGAGAGGTGTCAACAATGAACAAATAAATTACATCGGCCGGTCAACGCTGGCAACACGGAACATCATTACTGCTCTCGCTGTCCCACCCATATATTACACTCTCCTAGACTCCGATACCCTAACCTATACTCTTTTTTGTGTGTGTCGTCTTCGTAAGCAATGTTGTCACGACATATCATCGCGGTTGCGCGCAGTCGCGGCCTTCTCCAAGCAAGAAATAGAAGTAGTGCACTTGCACTTGCCACGTTCAGGGGACTGTAAGTTTATTTCCTTCGGAATTGTCGGCGTAATGCCTGGGACTATCTTCTGAGCTCAAAGAGTTGAGTAGGAATGCTGCACAGAAAGCACAGTTTCATGCATCACGACTATTGCAAGGTACGTCATACTCGTGGCTCTTTCGGTCTGACTGGATTATGACTTTGTTCGTTCAGCGGAGACCGTAAAAGTTCCCCAAATGGCAGAATCAATTAGTGAAGGGACTCTCAAGACATGGACAAAACAAGTTGGAGACAGTGTTGCCATTGATGAGGAAGTTGCAACTATTGAGACTGACAAGGTATGCCCTCCATACCAGAATTTTACACCAGACCAAACGATAAAATAGATTGACGTGCAAGTAAATGCACCTGTGTCTGGCAAAATTGTGCAACTGCTGGCTAACGAAGAAGATACGGTCACGGTTGGACAAGATCTTTTCGTCATAGAGCCGGGTGAGGCTGGAGAGTGTACGTCTCCTTTTATACATATTTGTCACTTGTACGTCTATTTACGGGCATCTCCCTCCTGCAGCAGCCGCTCCTCCTCCACCGAAAGAAGAGGCGTCAGTTGGAAAGGAAAAGCCAAAGGACGCGACAGAGCCGTCTGACCAGCAGGTGCAAAAAACGCTCCCAGAAACTCCGGCCCCTTCAGAAAGCGATAAGCGTTCAGGAGGCGTCTCTGCCGGGCAGCCAAAGAAAGCAGAAAAGGTGTCCAAGGAACCGAAGCAAGAGAAGCCCATGAAAGAACCGCAAGAGCCCCCTGCATCGGTAGCTGGCGCTCGTAACGAGACAAGGGTAAGCACTGCGTTTTGTGTTTCAAAATTCTGCGGTACATCTTATATCCTGTAGGTTAAAATGAACCGCATGCGCCTCCGTATCGCTGAGCGACTAAAGGAGTCTCAGAACGCCGCAGCTTCGTTGACAACCTTTAATGAAATCGACATGTCTTCAATTATGGAGATGCGCAATAAGTATAAGGACATGATACTCAAGGAACATGATGTGAAATTCGGCTTCATGAGCGTATTCGCGAAGGCCTGTTCTCTTGCTTTACAGGAGGTCCCCGCGGCCAACGCATCCATCGAAGGCGATGAAATCGTGTATCGTGATTATGTCGATCTAAGCGTCGCAGTAGCTACACCGAAAGGATTGGTTACCCCTGTTGTTCGAAATGCTGAGTCGATGGGTTTTGTCCAAATCGAGAAGGAAATTGCTGCTCTTGGAAAAAAGGTGGGGCATATCAGAGTTTCGGCGACTTGCCTGGTCTTACGTGTCACGATGCACAATAGGCAAGGGATGGCAAGCTTACCCTTGAAGATATGGCCGGTGGAACTTTCACCATGTGCGTACATCCTGCTGCGGATAGATTCTAGGTAGACTAATTCGTTGGGTTCCCCTTGTCTCTTTCTGTATCAGTTCCAATGGCGGTGTCTTCGGTTCGCTGTATGGGACGCCTATTATCAACTTACCTCAATCGGCTGTGCTGGGTGCGTCATGAGCTGCATGTTGACTGTTTCCCCGTTGACTGGTTGCTGGCTACAGGTATGCATACGATCAAAGAGAGGCCTGTTGTCGTGAATGGACAAATTGTTATTCGGCCCATCATGGTAGTGGCGCTTACCTATGATCACCGATTACTCGATGGCAGAGAGGCTGTCACCTTCCTGGGTTTGTGCTTCTGTTTTCCTGGAGTGGACGAATGATACTGATCGCAGTGGTTTTGCCGACAGTGAAAGTCAAGGAATACATTGAGGACCCCCGGAAAATGCTCCTTGTGGCATAAGACGATCTAGAAAAAACTAGTGGAGGGGGGTGGGGTTGACCGGGCTTAGTGAGTAGAGAAAATGGTATCCACTAATACATGACGGGTGGGGTGAATTGGACGGTCAATGGTGGTTTTTTTCTCCTCCATAGTAATTCAGGATTGATGCATCTGTCACATGTTTTGAATAAGCTACTTAATAATGCACTTGGGCTGACATTTAGGATCCATGTGTTTTTGGTGACAGATTGATAATTCTTGTAGTATTGGTTGTAGTAACAGGGAAGAAGATAACCTGTCCACCCTTGAAGTAACTACTTTAGGTGGGTGCTGTAGTAGTTCTGAAGGATTCGAACGGGTGACAAGATCAACTTTACCTAGTTGTTTGTTTATGGTCCATCTGATCAGAACGTTGTCCGTGTGATTTGGTTTGAGCTTACTATTGTTGGCGTGTGTGGGTTGTACCCCGGTCTTTGTTTGATCTTCCATAACTGCATTAGAGCGGTGCAGTAAAAAAAAAAAAAAAGGGGGGGGGGGGGCCTCTCAACATAATCTCCCACATGCCAATCTTAAACGACACAGACTCTAATCCTGTGTGTCTCTCTAATCAACGATACACAAATACAGCAGTGTGATGGTGATTGAATCCAATAAACAAAAATATAAAAGACCGTGCGGGGGATTGCTACATTTAGTGTGTAGTGTGTGAGAAAGGAGATGGAAGGCGGGGGAAGGAGGATAATACGATAAGCAGAGATGAGATTAATGAATTATAGCGATCAAAGTATACGTATATATGTGTGACAATGACGAGACTTTTGGAGTGGTGCCGAAGCGGAAGATCAATACAACAATAGTCAGAGGCTGCGCAGAGGAATCTTTGTAAGATATGGATTGTCTTACATGGCGATTAGATCCGCCAAATGCAGAGCTGCAGTATGGTAATAAACAGGGAGCGGTGTGCTATTGAAAAAAAAAGAAAAAAAGATGATGATGCTGTTGCGGCTAGAATCAAGAGGTGAAGAAGGAAGATGATGGGAGTTGCTATATGAGGGACACGTGCAGGCAAGGAGAGGGAAGGAGTCTGGGTAAAATGACATTTGAAGGCCCTGTGGACTGTGGCCTGGGAGCAACGTGTTTGATGGGATCTCGAGAAGAGTTTGAAGGATAATTGTAGAGATAATGACGGACCCGCAAGTTTGGTTTGGGGTTGCAGAAAAAGGAAAAAGAAAGAATTCGGCACCATTCCTGAGATTTATCGGGATTTGGGGCTGTTGCTATATGTATTTGTCGCCTTTTATGGGTTGCCGAGGCCGTCGAGTAAGGGAGTTGGGTAGATCGGAGTCTTCGTAATTCATCTTGTGTGATTGTTGTGAGAGAACACACACAGACTGTCTAGAGAACGTGTTCGAAATCAGAACTTATTGTCCTTCTTTGCGTGTGTACTGTAGCAGTAGTGGGATAATGCTGATGATGCAAGCGGACGGACGGAAGGACGGGCCAGACCAGATAAGCGTGGTCGGGGCTTGAAATTTTTCCTTTCAAGCCGAGGGGCATATGGTTGCGGCGTGGACTGAGCAGTGCATGGATGAAACGGGTAATATTGTATACTGTAGTGTAAAAGGACTAGGAGATGGCTGACCGGTTTCGGTCTTACCGAAGGGTATGTAGTAGGTGAGGCGTTGTTGAACACAAAGGGAGCAACAGGTTGCGGGCCACAAACCTAAATTGGAAATTTGACTATGAAAAAGATATGAGAGTTGGAACATCGCGGGTAGTATGAGCGGCGGAAAGATGGGGGTAATTAGAATGTACAATAGAGCAGACAATGGATGGATAGAGAAGTAAGTATTGATGGTATCAAAGGGCAGATAAGAGAGGCAATGCATTTTGGATGGGGGTGAGTTACGAGAAGCTGGAGCAAAAGAGGAGCGTTGCATTCAGGATCTTGGAACATTCGGCGGAGCGTGAATAGCCAATTGGCATCTGTTCCTGGACGATCATGTGGTGCGGCTTTGACCGGTAAAAAAGAATGCGCCACTTTTAACAAATAAATATAAACAGAGACGAAAGAGGACCCTCGTTTTGTCTAATACCGCTCCCTTCCCATCGCATAATCGCACCGTCCCCCCGCTTACTCCTTCTCTCTCCTCACCTCACCATCTCCCCCTTCCTCATCGTCCGCCATGATGCTCGTACAGAAACAAGCTCACTTCCCCCTCTCTCCTCTTCTTGCTCATTCTCACAGACGAAATCCTTCTGCACCACCAGCCGTCATCGTTCAACCAACTCGTACACCTGGCTTACTTTCTCTGTCAAAACCTGCACGTCCTGCTCCACCCCAGCAACGCCAAATACATGCACAATCCCGCCAACAGAGATCCACTCCCAAGCCAAGACAGCCACTAGCACCCACTTTTATGGCTGTTTCCCGCCCAGCGGCTGACTCTGTCCCTTCAGACAAGAAGTCTCCATTGCCAGCCACCTTCAATATCACAACTACTGCCTCCCCTTCTCCCCAGACTCGTGGCCGTAACACTGCAAAGAACACAAAGGAGAAAGCATCTACGATGAGGTGAGTCACTGGTCGTCAAAAATTTTTTTGGCGCTGCGCACACGACAGCCTAATCTAACGACGTGGCTTAAGGAGTTCCTCTCATACTTCCTTACGTGGTAGACCTGCTCGCCAACCCTCCCCCCCGCTTCCACCAGCTCCTTTGAAGACCCCGCCGGCAGAGGGTCCCGTTACCAAGTTCTCTCAGTCTTCCAACCTTTTTGACCCTTTCCTCGACGAAACATTGCAGAACAAGTTCCCACCTACCTTGTCTAACATACCCTCTGGCAAGCTGGCTCGTCGTCGACAGCCTCTCGCTGAGGTTTCCCCTCCAACTGTTCCCTCTACTCCTTCTCCCGTTCCCATTCCTCAATCCAATGGCAACAACCGCCTTAAATTGCACAATATTTCTCGGTCTGATCCTGTTTTATCACACATGCCTCAACACCGTGTTACTAGGCGCTCTTCTACTATCGGATCTGTTCCGTGGGATGTTTTCCCCATATGTGATGATATGACCGACGCTGGTGATGTCTCTGACAACGATATCCGCTCTCCACCTACTACCCCTACTTGTAGCAGGCAGAACAATTTCAAGGGCCCACGCACTGCCCCCCTTTCAGGTACCTTCCCTTTGTCTATGGCACCTTCTTCGGTCCCTCAGAAGGCCCGCGGGAGGAAGCATAGGCGAAGCCCTAGCGAAGGTGTTTTTAACATGTCCTCTGATGACGATACTACTTCCGGCCTGTCGTTGAATCCCAGTGTGTTAGCTCTCTTCCAACTTGCCAGGACTCCTGGTACTGGAAGAAGGCCAATGTATGCGTCGCCGTACAAGACTCCCGCGCCCGTAACCCCCAAGTATGTACGGGACTCGACCCCCGCAGCTTTGCTGGCAAAAGAGAGGCAATCCGAGAAGGAGGCTGCTGAAAAAGCCGCTGGCTATTTTGCGAGCTCCTCGTTCCAAAACTCGCCTAGTCCAGAGGAGCTCCCCGACCCGCTGTTCGTTTGAACAGCTTTTTTTTTATTCTTAACCATTATTGAACGAAAATTGTAGAGGTCAGCTGGTGATTATCTTACTGTTCCTCTGCCCTCCTCATTCAATGTTCTCGCTTTAGCATCCGATTAATTCTGGTGTGCTAAACGGCACATAACTGGACCTATTTTTGTTTGTTTTAGGTCCAATGGTCAACACATGCACCGTCCTCTCTTTTCCATTCCACTATCCAATCTCGACTTGCAGGCTTCCCAATCACCCAAAATCAGCGTGGGGCTGAATCTGACGATCAAAAGCAATGTATACATTGCCATGCGCACATCTGCTTTCTTTATCGCTTCTCCTCCTGGTCTCCTTTTCCCCTCTGTTTTTTGGGTTCTTGGGTTGCTGGTCTATCAATGTTGCGCATCTAATATTTCCCTCCCCACTGTTTCAACCTTTCTTGCTTGCATTCATTAATGCATGCCCCATAGACGAGATGGACGGTGTTTAGCCGTTATGCCTAACTTATTTACAGCAACATCTTCGATTGATTCGGGCGCTCTACAAATTTCTCAATGTGGTTTCCCTGGTTTCTTTTTTTTACTCAAGGATATATCCCCGGTCATGGTTAATCGCTTCAGGACAACTTCACGCTTCCTATACCTGTCTACTGCATGTGTCATGCGGTGACAGGCTCACGGCTGGATCGTTTACATCTCGCCACCACCAGGTTTCTTCCTACTTCGATCTCATCTTCATCTATTCCCTTATTCTCGCCCGAACATCAATGTGTTATTAGCGAATTTTTCATTCCTCTCCGCGGGTTGTACAAAAGGTATCATCACAGTCCGGCAAACACGACTTGCAGGCGGTCATGACCTCCTCTCCTCTTCAACACTTCTCGGGACCGTCTTACACTCGGTCGTTTACCCCCTTCTGTATATACTCCATGCTCTCGCCGGACGCCCCCTACGTTTTCTTCTGTCGTTGGTCCCACTCGTTACATTTACAAAGGCGAGTGGGCAAAAGGGGGTAATTGGGCATCTCATTGTTTGGTCTTTTGCTCGGTGTCTTAACTTCTATCACGTCGATTCTCGATGCACATGCAATTTCCTTCTTCCCTGGCTCTTCCCATTAATTGTCACTGCTGCTTGGCCTCGTCAAGACTCTTTTTCCACCCTGCTAATCGCAACACCCGCTGTCGGCGTATTCAACGACGACTCTGGGTCTGGGATGTCAATACGCGTACGAGTGCTGCATATCTGATTCTGTCTTGCTCCCTCGTCTTGGTATATTGGATTTTTTCCCCTCAACCATCCCTCCTGTTCATGCAGCACTCTGCAATTGTGAAAGTACCACACCCACCCCTCCAGTTTACATAACGAACAATAAAGAAATTATCTATTATCCACCTTTTATTCTGTTCTTACGTCTCCCCCCTTTTTGTTCACCATATATCCTACCCCCCCCCATCCATTGTGGCATTCCCTCTTCTCTAAATTTCTTTTGGGTGCCACCCTTGTTTTTCTCTTGCCTCTAACTTTATTCATTGCGCCGAAGTGTATCAACTATAAAGAAAGGGTTTGGTATTGGCTTTTTTTTTTTTTTTTTTTTTTTTTGGTATTGTTTCCTTTGTGTCGCTGTTTTCTCGTGCACTTTTTTCCCCTTCATACCTCATCTCGATTCTATGATTGGGATTGATGGCGGACATTTGTGATCGTAGATTGGGTTCTCAATGGTGAGTCTTTCCTTTGCTCTTCATACCACAGAATTGTAACGATCTTCTTTCAGAGCTGGTGTTTCTTCTCATTCCTTACACCAAACCTTGTTCCCTTAGACCAATACCGCCGCATCTCTTCTCCCACTATCGTGCAATCAAGTTTAAGCAAAAACAAAAGAACGGACTAAAGAAGCAAAGTAGATTTCTGTATATATACACAAACTCTTACCCCTCCCTCCCATCCGCGCCCAACAACCTTCTCCCTTGATTCCGATCTCGGGTCCAGACGTCATACTGGATTCTTCTCCCGTCATCATAACACATTGTATTCAAGCACTCGTTCTCGGCATTTGACGCTACTGTTACACATTCCTTGACCCATATTTTTTTTACTTTACTTTTTTTTTCTTTCTTTCTCTTCCTCCTACCCCCCTGCCACCGTCACAAACTACTCAAGATACATTCTATGATCCCTTTTTTTCTCACTTGCGTATAAAAGCTACCTATTAACGCACAAACCCCCTCCTCTCCTTCACCATTCTACCCTTTTTAGAGGCAAATTGGTGCCACCCGTACAGTCCTACCATATTTTTCCGTGCGTTGTTGTCAATTTCTTATCCACTTCCCTCCGTTGTCGTTCAGTGCGCGATAATTGGTTTGCGTACATAACTAGGTTACAAAGAGTATAACAAGGTTTACAAATGATATGCTAGTTGTCTTCATACTTAGAAGAGCTATGTGTAAGGAAGGTGTATATGAAAAAGAACACTTCATGGACTTGTGCAATGCAGTGCAGGGTCAGTGTGTCCTGAGATTGAAATGAAGAGATGTATTTAAAAGATAGCTGCAGGGTGAGATCCATCATAATACCAATACATTGAAATGTATATGCTGCTTTATCCGTGAAGGTGCTTGTTGGATGTTAAAGGGTGGCGTTGGGGAGGCAATGTGGCGAAGCGGAAACGAGGCGTAGGGGGAACCTTAGAATGCAAATACTATTGAACCGGGGTAGAAGCTGCAAGAAATGGTAAAGGGTGTGTATGCGTATATGTGGGTGGGTGGCGTTGGGTGGCGTTTTAATTGCTTAATAAAAGGATGCATTGCTTTCTTTGTTGTTTAAGGGGACAAGGGAGGGGAGGGGTCTTTACTAGCATGACGGTTTGGCACCAGTCCAGACTAGGACGTCTCCTTGCTGGCTGCCTGTGGCGAACATGGCGTCTTCCGCGCCATTGTTCCATGTGACGCCACTGCTGATCATGTCGTTGAAATGCACGGGTCGCATGTATTGGTGCATCAGTGCACCGGTTTCTTGATCCCAGACATAAATATTGCCCCCTGTGTGGATATAGGAAAATTGGAGATGGTGAGTTTCCCAATGTCATGACCATATCGGAATCAGAAAAAGATAAGAAAGGAAGGGGGGGGGGTGGGAAAGCGGCAGTAGAAGGTTGTGGAGAGGAAAAGTGGGACAATGGAAGGCAACCTTTTGTTTGTCTGATAAAGATGACGGGAGGTGGGGCGAGAGGGGAGGGGGGGGGGATGCGGAGTAACATACCTCTTCCAGGGCTGAGAACGTATTGATTGTTGCGCCCCGCGAAGGCACTAGGGCCAGTGGTGTCAGCTGGTGGTTTCAACAGGAGGGTGTATCTGTTTGTGTGGCAAAGGGAAGAGAGGAACGTGATGGAATATAGTATAGGGGGTAAGGGTGGCAAGGAAGGTGATACAAGGAGAGAAAAAAAAGCGAGAATGGAGCAAGTTTAAATAAAAATAAAAATGAATTGTGATGTTGAGTAACCCACGAAGGGAAAGTAGAAAGAGAACGAACTTTAGGTTTAGATTTGTCCTCACAGTTCCGTCCACCGGATCCCTGAACAATTCTACTCTCCACAACTGCGGAGGTGCCTAGAATAGCAAAGTGCTTTTCGTTAGCTGGATTTGGTTATAGGAGAGGAGAAGGGTATAGGGAATGGACGATAAAATGTATTACCTTGTCAAAGTTTACCAAAGCCACGAGCCCATCACGCGCACGACCTACGTGGATATCGCGAATATCGTGGTGCAAGGGCCGCTGACTGTATATAGCGATGAATTGGTCATCCAAAAACGAATAAATCAGCTGGTTCATCCTCGGGAAACCAAAAAAGAGAGAAAGCGCTCACCACTCAATTCGCCGATTTTCAATGTCGAAAACTTTTGCATGATAAGGAGATACGCGAGCTAGTAAGAAAGCAATGTGTGCTGAACGTGTCAGCACGACATACCGAATATGCGTTTCTCGGCTTTTGATTTGGTTGGCTTGAGCCCTGTGGGTGACTTGCGTAGGCATCCGATTCCCACGAATCGTTGGGAATCGGGCAGGATGGCGATGTCCTGTAGCTTCAGGCGTTCGAAGCTGTGTTCGTAGAGAACCTGGAAGGAATGAGTTAAAAAGATTCACATCGAGATGAGAACGAGCCTTACACTTCCGTCCAGACTCTAAAGGACAAAAAAAAAAAGGGCGATAAGCAACGCAAAAATCACTCAAGGAGCCTAGAACACAAACTCACAAACTTAGTCACTTTGTTGCCTTCCACAGTGGCAAAAGCTTCAAAGAAAGAGAAGGTCAGTAAAAATGGATGTAAAGTTGAGAATGATAGGGGACATGGTACCATTCGCTCTTGGGAACCAGGAGATGGCATCCACGTTGATATCCCGATCAAAGGCCGCCTTACGAGCCCCATCCTACCATGGTATCCAATAAGATCCGTCTCATCAAATAGAAGACAATGCTTACCTCGGCGCTCCACACTTCAACTGATCGGCCAATCTTGGTTAATAGCATGTTGCCAAATGGCGACCTACAAGAGATTAAAAAACTGAGGACGAACAACAGATCAAATGCTTGGAATTTACCAAGCGAGTTGGCCCACAAATCCTTGGTGATGAACAATTTCATGATGAGGTGTTATTGATTCCTTCAAAGTCCGCCATTAGTTAACTTGCACCTCAAATTTTCATCCAAGAAAAAGACTCACTCCTACACGAAATATCACAGTTTTTCGATCCCAGCTGTTTCACACGTTTTGATCAAACACTGCTCCTCATGCTCTGCTGATTCAGAACAGACTCACCTCGAAGTTACAAGATAACGACCATCCGGAGAAAATTTAGTGTGTCGGACGGCGCTTCGATGTATACCAGGCAAGCTCGAGTCTTCAACTTCTTTGAACCTTGGTGGTAACACAGGCTTATGTTCAACTGGTTGAACGGAGAATTCCAGATTGGTGTCATCTCCTTTCTCCAGGAAATGAGTGAACTGAGAGGACGTCGTGTCTCTACGCTTGGGTAATCGCATAGGGCCTCCGTTCGCATATATATCACGAATCTCTTGCGGAGTCTCAGATGCTGGTATAGAATTCGCCTCCAAGTCACAAGATTCACATGATAAGTTTGGTCTAGAGAACTTGAGGCTTGTGATCCTAGACTTGAGGCGGTATAGTATAAGGGCGATAGCACCACCTTGTTCCCGAAGGAAGATTCGAAACCTTTGCACCCTTTTTCCATCAACGACCTGGACTGCTTGCTCCTTCGCTTCATCTAGCACGTCTCCAAGCCATTTACGACCCCGGTGGCGTACATAAATGTAGCGTTCCGTAGCAAACCATGCTGACACGGCGGTTAAACCAACGTTTGAAAGGACTGTGGTGACTGTTGTGATTGTTGAGGTGACACTGGCCTAAAAGAAGCAATTGTCAAGGATATGAACCAAAATGTGAAATATACTACTTACTTGATCTGATGCATATGCAAAACAACATAGTCCAATGGAGAAGCATCCGACGGAAAACACTAAAAAAACCAAGGGAGAGCGTTTTATCCAAATGAGAACCCACCAGGGCACACGGTGTCCTGGTGAACGACTATGATGCCTGTTTCAGATGATACAGGGCGCTGTAAATAACCGCTCTGGCACTTACTACATTGCCTGCTTCCACGTTAGACCGACAAGACTATTCACGGCTGCAGCTATGCTAAATACAAGAGATGCAAACCAAAGTGTGTTGGTAGCATTAGCGACAGGATCACCCTTATACTGGTAGGAATACTGCAGCGTCGTTGCCGTGACGGCCGAGAAGAATGTTGCCACGGTCGACAGGTTCAGTAGGTTTTCAGCTCCATGTCTTTGAGCAAAACGGATGCTAGGCACACCTAAGAAAAGTATAAAATGAATACGATAATATGCCATTGGTTCGGCTAGCATGTAACTGACCTACGTCGATGAATATAGATAGTGTGGATGTTATGGTTTGAATATGTTCTCCTAAATCTGATGACAAATCATGCAGGTATTGTTGAACAGCTGGACATTTAAATTGTCCTGGATTGTTAAATAAATATATCCATGTGATTCAATGAGCTCCCCAAAACCAAGGGGAGAAAAAAGACGAACCTTCATAGTCAATGAGGCAAGATGATAAATACTTTGCGAATGTATTAACCATCAGAAATTCATATTGACAGTGAGAGTGCAAACACACACATACACACCTTTAAATCGCGTTCAAATGCACGTATTGCCGTGTTAACGGCTTCATCGGTAAACTCGGGAAAATCGTTTAGGCAGTCCAAGAATGTGGTGAGATCAGTCGCTAGCAGCTCGAGCTGTTTTGGAAAGTCTTCGGCGTCAAGCCTTTCGGTCACAGTCGGCCGGGCAACGTGATGGGGGCCCTTGACTTTCACAGTCCTTGTTTTGCGGGTTTGGCTAGCGCTTGCTGAAGAGGATTCGGTATCGCCGTCTATTCTCGGGCGTGATATTCTCCTGGGAAATAGACAAGCGGCATTTTCGCGAAAGAGAAAAAGTAGATGTGCAAGACGTGTGCGGAGGTGGTAGGATGAGGAGAGGATGGCTATTGAGCTGCCCAACTGACGCGCTGCATTAGAAAAGTTACGGAGCTTTTGTGGTCACATTAGCGACTTCTAGGCACACATGGTATGGAAAAGACTGGCAACTCACAACTCGGTCAAACCCGTTCACTGTCCTGCGCGTGAGAGTGGGGTGCTCCATTCAATGCGTCTATCGAGACAGGCTTGGGCCAGGGTGGGCACATACCTTTGGAACTTGTAAAACGCTTCAGCACCAATGTACTGTAGATGTTCATCCACAGTAGCTGCAAATAACGTCAGACCAGTTAGCTCATGCCTGCATAAGCGGGAGCTTACGAGCGTCATCGTCAGATGCCGAATTATTTGCTATGAGAGGGGGGAGGGAGGGGGGGGGGAAGAAAGGAGGGAATACGCTTAGACTAGATGATAAAGAGATGGAAAAAACATCTCTAGGCCGCACCTTTCCGCTCATCATCCATTTCTTGCATGAGCAGCTCCATAAACTCGAGCACTTTTTCTCGTCGGGAGAATGTCCGGTGCGTACTAGCCGAATCAGAGCCAACCGGCCGCTTCCCCGCCATATGGTCTCTCGGAAAGACAGAAGGCATCTTCGGGAAAATCGTTCTAGTCGTGATACGTCGTAGAGGAAGGGTATAGACCACAGGGGCCTAGGTAATAGTTGAAGGGAATGTGAAAAAAGTTCGCTGTTTGGTTTGCCCAGTCCATTGTCATACGGCATGTTAAAGTCGTGCCCGTGGTCAGCGACCCTGACTCCGGAGGTCTATAGATACCGTAACGGAATAGGTGCTAAGGCTTTCACCATGCAAGGCTTGATCATCCCTCCCCATGCACTTGGAGAGCGAAAGGAACTGGACCAGCGCCTTCCCTGCATTCAAACTGTCAGCTAGTACAGATACTAAGTGTAACATGAACCATCTGATTAAACGTGGGGTAAATGAGAAGGACTTGGCTCGGGCATTCCCTCGTCGCATGTTGATGGCGTTATTGATCCGAATTCACTTTTTGAATGGCAACATATTCCTTTCAATCTTATCGCTTTTTGTGTGGCCACAGTATCGCCATCTAGGCGAGCATTTTTATAGAAAGATATTTACTGCCATTGGTCGCAGTGGAAATATCGCGGTACGTGATTGTGCATTGAAAGTTGACAAAAGTTTTTAGTCAAGCGCAAGTCACGTAGCTCCATTCCATTCTAGCTGTTCATCATGGTCCTACTAGTACATGTTGATCATATTCACCTCACCTGAAGCGCATGAATCACTCATGAGCGGTAGAGCGTCTTGCGGCCTTTTTCTGGGTAATATGACAGCCCAAAAAGTCTCCACATATGCCGACAAATCCGTTATTAAAACACATGACCGGCGCCGCGAGTAGCTCAGTTGGGTCTCAATGCACAAGGATCGAGTTTTGCGTAATGCGGCTATCCTACTAATCACCTAGCATGGCATCGCTCTACATGCAATATAGAAAAGTAAGTTTGATGTCTCCAAGATAGTTCCTGCGAACCTCACTTCGAGCTGGCACCCCGTACTACATCCCAACTTGGACGGCTGTTCTACTCTGTAATTCTCTCACTGTCTAGCCTGGAGGAACAATTTGCCCACAAAGAATTCATCATCTCTTCCTGATGTAAAGGTACAGTATCACCATCTGAAACTCGCCACAGCAAGGAGGGTGATCGTCCTAGAAGTGTCGTTCATCACGTACTCACGTCTCGAGAACGAATTCTAGGTCTATTGTTATCCCAACTTGTTGGCAATGTATAAGATGAATAGAAGCATGGAAGAATAGCCGCACAGACTGCGGGCTATGTCATCAAAGGTCCAGCCTTTGTTCCTTTGCTGTGTTTAAGGCTGACAGCTGTGGGATACAGTAAGTCATTCCTACAAACGTCCTTTCCCCATGACGTTCCAGTTCATTTCTCAAACACGCCTAGGAATCGAGGCCAGAAGCCTTGCAAGACACAATGATTATCAAGTCACTCGAGATTATACATTACTACGTCGACATGGTGAGTGGAGAAGTTTTGACATCATAGCTCTCCTGGCTCATTAATCAGTAGAATTAGTAACTTGCAACGACCACAGGGGTCGTGGTGTGCTGATGTATCGAATAACACGGCCCAGACCTACGAATCCTTGTCGTTGCTTCACTGGCAAATAGCGCCAATTTGAGACGCCAACATTACCTAATTCCGGACACGGCGACTAACAAGCGGCCTTGGATAAAGGGTAGAGTGACATTGGGAATCCTCCCCGCCTTGGCCTTTCAAACTTTAAATTAATTCAAGATGCTTGGCTATGGGTCCCTGTGTGGGTGAGAAAACCCTCTTAACTCCCGGACCTGATTATTGAGATCGTTCTCGAACTTTGGAGTCAGCGATGACGATGGATATACAAAAATTCTACGGTTTGGTTAGCGAGGGCCGAGCAAGTCGGGCCGTCTTTGCGGGACGGGTAGCCTTGCTACATGGAGATGGAAACGTTTCATCTAGACAGGGATTATTGCCCTTGGTTTGTTATATTAACAAAGCCAACTATGATTAGTAGGACGAATAACGTAGCTTGAGCCTTCCAAGTTGATATCAACACGCAAAGACGTCATTTGAGGTTGGGATTATTGGCTAGCACTCATGAATACAACGTGACAGGTCCTTTGTTCATCGATAAAAGCAGTACTGTAGCGAGGGGAGTCCAAGTTCACATGTATCAAGGGCAGAGCAACGAAAGTGTTACCAAATATGACTAAAAATTTCAGAGACGATTGGTTAAGTTTGGGGCTAAAACGCAAAAACTGGAAATCAGTGATGGATTGGTAGCAACGATTATTACCGAGGAAAGAAAATATGGGACCTACATTTGTACACTATTACCATATATAGGAATTTAGAAGTGAAAACACCTTCTAAAAGAGAGAAAAACGACCAATCAATCGAGAAGTGGAAGGAAGCAGGGTGACGGCAGTGTTCCTAGCGATATTCCCGACTTTCTGCATTGTCAACGACTGTATTTAAGCTGAGCCCCCATTGCCCACCTCCATGTCCTCGTCCTCACTGCGTTCCTCCTACCCGTTTCACCTCCTTTCTCCTTTCTGATACATTCCACAACCTCCGCAAACACAAAATGATTTCACGTCCATCTCGCCGTGTCACTTTCTGTCCCTCCACCCACCATCGTTCTCGCCGCAGCAACTGTAGAACTGTATGTGCCCCTATTAAGCGCATGCTTGGCAAACAGCACAGAATGGCTATCCAGATTAGGACACCTCTTGGTAACAATTCTTCCATTGTTAACGGAGCGCGGGCGCCTTCCGGAGTATCTTCAACTCGCCCTCGTCTCCCTCGTACTCTTCCTCGCCCTGCGCTTAGAGAAATTGACATGTCTGTCGTCGAACGCGCATACCCTGATTTGAAGGGTCTAGCTCCTCAGTACATTCGTGATAAGCTTCCATTGGCTGCACCGCAGTATGTATCACTAGTGATTTCAATGTCCTTGAATAGCCACTGAGAGTCAATCATTTCATCAGGATGCTCGAAGCACTTCGGAGTATACATGCATGCGTGCCAAATTCCTCTTTGCCACAAGAGCTAGAGGTGGAGATGACATCCGAGTCCGAACTTGTCCGGGCATCAGCACCAACACATATGTTAGCAGTTTATTCGCCGTCTGTGGCTGGCAAGACCAAAGTTGTCTTGTACCCATCCCACCAACTCGTCTTGAACGCCCACTGCTCACATCTTCCTGCTCTTCCCGCCCCTCCTACTCTCGCGACGTCAGCTACGTCATTACGTCTCCCTGTTGTCCCCCTCCGCCTCCCAGCACCAGAGGCATTCCCCTTGCTTCACAGTTATCTCTACACAAAACGGGCCGACATTCTCCTTACTGCACTCGCGCCTGTAAATGAAAGTGACGGTGTTTCGTTGAGCCGAGCCGCCACCCTCATCCGAGGAATTTGGCAGGACACCTGTGCGTTGGGCGTCGTTGACACTGCCCTGTTTAATACTTTGGATTCTGCATGGGCTCGCATCATGAGCGCCATTGAGCGGATACAAAATTGATTTTGCGCCTTTTTTCTTTCTTTTCCTCGGGGACATTGGAAGGCTTCTCTTTTTTTTTCCCCTTACATTCGAATTCCAAATGTTTCTATGTTTGACTAAGATTACAACAATATGATAGTGTATGACTATGCGCAATTATAATATATTGATATTTATTGAACACCTTGGTGAGGGTCCTGTTGTGGACACAGGGTCTGTGATCTCCCATAGTTCGCTCAATGGAGCAAATGCCTCTGATAAATTCTTTGTGGCCCGTTTGATGTTGTTTGTCGTTAGCTTCTGGAACAAACATCAATATTCTTGTTTTTGGCGAGGATGTGTTTTGGGATTTCATGTACACCTCTAGTCGTCTCGTTCGCGTTCACTCATGCCGACCATTTATTCTCTTAAACAAACATCACAACTCCATCCATCCTACTTCACTTCGACACTACTTTAATATTACAGAAGGTTAGCCATCTTGACAGTGTTTTGTTCTGTCAATCTGAACTACATGACATAGCTTCCGGGGCTGATCCGAAGCGACCACCTCCACCGATAGTTCCGCCCAAGCCTTATTTCTATGTGAACAAAATGCAATTACAGCAATACATTCAGCCACTCTTGAAAGGTCATTGGGCGCTCAGGTTTCATACGCGTACCCTGTTGCTGAAGGGTGGAGAGTTGTTGGGTGTGAAGTATCTTGTGCCGTGTTTGAGGCGTTGGTTTCACTTTGGTAACGTGGATGACGCGTCGGCGTTTTTGAAGGACGTGGTGCGGGTATCTGAGGAGGAAGGGGTAAGTCAAAGTTCGCGGGAAACTTGATTATTGAGAAGCCCATTCTTTTGTTTGACCTCTTGCTTTAGAATGAGCCTTTGTTAGTTATTAAAGAGCATGTTGGCGAAGAGAAGGAGTATCGAGTTGCGGTGTACTCTATGACACCGGACTGCCACGACGCGGTCAGTCTTATTGCTAAGGGAAGCCAACGGGTGGGGCCAGGACTTTCCCTGATGGACGCACGTTTTGGGATTATATTAGAACGCGAGTTTTCGGACAATTATCTGTCCACTGGACGCGGCCGGGATCCTAAATGGAGATGGACTCAAGTCCCGAAGAATGTTTATTGGATCAAAGAACGTCAGTGGAGAGGTGAGCGGGCGTTGATACGACAGATGACAAAACCTGTGTTTGGGTCAATGGTGACACCGAGCTTGGAGGGAGTTGTGCCCTTGCCGATACCCGACGCACCTGCTTCGGCGGAGGGGGCGTGTGGCGATGAAGAATTCACAACGCTAATAAAACCACTGTACTCAAGGGGATGGTATGTGGTGTACAATCATCAACTGAGGAAGTTGAGTAATGCGGAGATTACTCTCAAAAAGTATCCCATAATGACTGGGTTCTACGATCTCAAAATGTTTGATGTGGCGGTTGCGTTTACCCAAGATGTACTCACGCTGGCGCGCGCCGAGAACGTAAGTGGTGTTTTTTTTCTTCTTAACTATGTCGTTACACCGCCGTAACGTGATTGTTAATTGTGTTTTGTCTTGTCATTATTCTATCATTGATTACTGTTTTGTTTAGATTGCGGTGTCGTTATGGGTTGACAGCCGGACAGTGACTGTGCAAGGGACGTCAGAGATGTCGATGAACATCTCACTCCGGGAGGCGCGATTTGCTATTCTCGTGGAGAGGTTGTTTGCGGAGAAGTATAAGGGGCATCCCCGGACTGATGATGTGCATCCACTGTCGCTACTTGCGCAGCCTCAGACGGTCAAGGAGCTGAGGAATCACCCGTTATCGAATGTGAACCCAAAAGTCTATGAAAATTTGAGGGTACAAAAGATGGTACAAGCAACGTTGAGGAAGAAGGGGGATACGATTGAATATATAGGGGAGAATGAGAAGGCGGAGGATGAGTCTAGTTGATATATAGGTGTAGAGAGCATGAGAGAAATAATAGAGAGGGAATGACAGGAACGAGCGAGCGAGGGTGGCGGCAGCATTTTCATTGATGGCAGGATCGGCAATTTCTCCATAATTCTTCCTTTAAAACTTGTCGCACCCTTCTCTCCTCCCCTTTCTCCCCTCGTCCCCCCTCTCCTCCCCTTCTCCTGCTCCACTCCCATTTGGACCTATCCGTTCCTTAATAACTACCGTTCTTTTTTCTACCTTCTTTTTGTGCAACTATTGGGTCTCGTTCCATGTTCACGCCCCCTCCCTCTCCTCTACCGCCCACGCCTCCGCCTTCGTCCTCCCAAGTATCCTCACCTTCAAGAGACGTGTCAGTGAAAAATGCCGTTGGACGTCGAACGACGCGCTGGGCCTTGCTCATAGTTCCAATTATACTTATTGGCATCACCGCGTCCACGCGCTTCCTCACTCATCCACATGCGTTTGATCTACTGCTCGCTGGATCTGGGGAGAGCATGTCTTGGAAAACTTTGATCACGACCGGTACAGACTTCCGGCCGCATAAGAGACATTGGGGAGTCGACCCGCGGGATTCTGATGATGGTGGATCTGGTGCAGGTGACCCCGTCAATATTAGCTCCGGTGTCGTGGCGACTGTTTTGCCCACTCCATCCTTGACTGCCTCAATGGCTGCCTTGGATGGTACTGGGTCCTCCACGGGCAACGCGAGTGCAAGTATGAGTGCGACGACGACAACACCTCCCTCGCAGCAGCCTGTGCCCACCGTCCCCTCCAGTCCTCCCCTGCTTCCTACCCCATTCCCTCAGCCGTTTGAACAACTATCTGCGGATAACCTCAGCATAGCGTGTGCCACCTTCCTTGCGAACATGACAAATTCCCCTTCGTTCCGCCGCTGTCGACCGTTCTCGCTGCTCCTCCAGAATTCGAATACGTTCGTACAGGTGAGTTGTTTGTACATTTCGTGTACCTTCCTCCCTTTCTGTCGCGCTGTTGTGGAGATGCTTATGGACTGTTGTTTGAAAGGCACAAACGAATCTATCGTTGATCAATAACATTACTTGGGGGATCTGTAATGCGCCTATACCCAAGTCACAGTGTGTGCAGAATATGAACTCGTATGCGTCTCAGCTGCAGGATTCATGTTCAAAAGAGCTGGATAATCACGTTGCTGTAGTAAGCGATGCTCTTGTTGGTGCGTGGTTTAGTTTCTATCAAGTATGATGTGTTTTTTGATGTGGATGACTTGTCGGTTCTAGGCCTGAATGCGTTTGCTGTGATGTACGATGCTGCGTGCCTCATTGATCCGTCCTCTACTACATACTGCTATGTTAATGGAGTCCATGCTCCTACTCCCCAAGACATCTATCTGTATAACCTGCCACTAGGTCTACGCTTCCCGACGAAGGCAACGCCATCATGCACGGCCTGCTCGAAAGATATCCTTAACATATATGCGATGGCGCTTGAACATCCCCCTCAGGCAGATACCGTGCACGCACTATCGACGACGTACGACTCGGCGGCGAAGCCCGCGATGGCAAACTGCGGCAACAACTTTGCCGTAGTGATCAACGCTAGCGGCGCTGCAAGTATAACAGTTCTTCCCTCGCTGTCAACATTTCCACTGTTCATCACGCTCACATGGATTATCCTGCTTCTTCTATGACGGAATGTTTTTTTTATCAAATGCGGTTGCCATGATCTCTTTTTTTTTCTGATCTTCTTCATCCTTTCAAGAGTTGACTTTGCTTAGGTTCCCGTTAGGGAGTATTTATTTATCCTTTGGATATGTGCTGCTGGAACTAAAAACCATGGGGGACCTTATGCATCTTTGTTGCTTCATTTCAGCTCTGATCTTCATTTGATACCTTCTAGTGACATCTACTATTAAAAACAGTGGGTATCGGGCACACGCATTACCGACCTTGTACCAACTGTTGTTTTCTTTCTTACTTTATCTTATTGAGTGAAGGTATACTAGAGACGTTAATTGCTTTTTCTTTTTGCTTTCCTATCATTATCGTCGCTTTCTGGTCCAGCTGCTCCCTCCGTGGCATTACTAGCAACGGAGTGTTACATCTCGCCCTGCCGTCTCAGAAACAAAAGCAAGGGAAACCAGCATCAAATGTTCGGGCGTCTCGCTATGGTACCACATACCCGGGAATCTGGATCGCTTCGTTGGTGGTCGTTCCTGGTGCTATACAATATAATCCCATTTTCTGGGGGAAACCTAGCTGCTACCCACGCGTATCCGCGCCACTCTTGGCTCCACAGGGCAAAAAGAAAGAAGATTCGACTTGCTTGGTACCCTGCCCATGTTCAAGGCCTGTGTTTTAGGTCCTCTTTATAGTACGCGGACGCCACACCCGTGTTGTATTTCAACTACAAGAGTCTCGAGAAGATTTTTCGTAATAAAGTAAACTTAAACGGGCGCACAAGCCACGAGACACGGTTCTGCATGCAAACTAGTGCCGGAAAGGACAAGTTCAGGGGACGAGACCCGACCTACTACGATAGGTTTGATAAGACCCTGTATTTTTTTTCTTTCTTTCTTTTAGTGGGTCCTGCTGCTGATTAAACACTTGCCGGTAAAGCGGGGCGCTTCTTAGTGTGGGATCCTGTATAGAGTAAATTTTTTCCTGTGTGTAATTCATGCGCCAATCACCGTGTGATGGATATTTGTTTTTTTATTTAATTTGTTAGAATTTCTGTAGTCTCCTCGCCTTTGTATGTTTTATTTTTCTTTTCTGTTGTGTTTAATGGAAGAGGAATGTAGGATCCCATCGAGCCTTGACTAGCTTGACTGTTGATTGGTTTTTCTGGCTTGGTTTTCATCGAGAAACCGAGGGAAAGATGGATTCTGCCGGAGGCGAGGTGAGTTTATGGCATCGTCAATGATCTGCGTAGAGCGGTATTGGTGTGGGCATAGGACCACAGGGCCGGTTCCAGGAATATGGGTTTGAAAACGCTTATCATTTATTGGGGTACAGTAATGTGACATGCGAATCCGAATCTTTTCAAGTTGACCAGTTCTGGCCGCCTGGGCACTGGCATGACGTCCTTCGGCCCTTCTCAATGCTACTTGTATCATGCGATGATGATCCTTCCTTGTCTGTTTGTTTTTTTTTCTTCTTCCTGAGAAACCGGAAATCGATGAGATGTTTAATGCCAATTTCGAGTAGAAGGGGCGTGATCATTTGACAGATTGATACGTCTGTGTGTGGCGCAGTCTTGGCATATACGGCAGTGCTACTATAATTTTTAAAAAAGAACACACTTTGTGAATTAACGAAACGTTATTGGTTTGTGTGTCGGGTTCTTTTGATTTCCCATAGGTGTGATTGGGTGAGAGGGGCGGCGAAGGGGGATAAGCGGTTATTTTGATTGATTCTCCGTGTTCAGAATGTTCAGAGCTTTTTTGTTTTTGTTTTTTTTTTTTTTTTTGATTGTCTGCTAGGGAGGAAGTTTCTATTAACATAACCCGGAATGTCGTGCCGGAGATACTGTCTCGATATTAATCAGTGTGGGTGTGTTGTACGTGGATTTACACGTATACCGCATCATATCACATATCAACATCATGATATAGGGTACTATACGTACGGTTATTGGGCTTCTTGTTTTCTTCTACCTATCTGGGTATCTCGTTTATGCGCCGAGTGTCAGACTGACAGTGATGAGATGTACGTACGCTGGGCATGCATGTCAATGGATTGATATTGGTTCTTTGGTTTGTTTCTGTTTTTTTTTTTTGTGTTTTGTGTTCTGTGACTTTTGACGTTGGGGCGTTGTGGCAGTGGAGAGACTAGATGTAACTGTACTTGACAAAGCTGAAAAGGGCTAGTAATGATAGCGGGGGAAGTAAATCAGATTGCGGCTGCCCATGGTGTGTATATTGCAATGATGATGATAACGATTACAATAATACAACAAATGTGACATTTATATTCGGGGAAGAGTAAGCATGAGGCAATTAAGAATAGAACGTACAAGAGAGACGAAGCGTGTTGATGTAAGTATACAACATAGATGGATATATTGATCTTGTGGTGCGTTTACCTGGTTGCATGTGGAGGCCAACTTTAAATGTCGTCTTCTTTGCGAGTAATCTAGTGGAGTTGTGTCAAGGAGAGGGGTAAGTAAAGCCACTATACTGCTTATTATCTTGCGTGTAGATCTTGTCGTCGTTGATATAGTCCTTGGCTCTGCTAGCATCTAGCCGAACTGCAACTAAAAAAGAGTACGATATCTCACCCTCATATTGGTATTGCGCAGCAGGGCGGAGTCGCAACAACGCTGACATCATCATTACAATGGGCAATGATCGTATGATCGTCATCGTCGTCGGTTAAGCAACCGCATGGACCCGCCTTCACCAAAAGCGGCTTACCACCACCACCACCACCACCACCACCACCACCATCTTCTCCTCCTCTCTTCAAGTCGGACCTAGCATCTCTTTCTGCGACTCGCGGTTCTGGGAATCGCCCTTCTAGACACTCTTGCATGAGAGAAAAACCCCCCATCATCTCTTCTACGTCCAACTCGGGCTGACACCTTCGTTGGAAAAAGCTTGTCATATACACGTACACGAGGCTGTATGCGATTAATTGCAGCATATTGTTACACGCTGGCCTTTATCATTTAGCTTATTGCCGATTCATTTATTCCTTCTGAATCCTTCTTCACGTCCAACCCAACCCGACCTCATTTCCACCGGTAACCCCACCTTACCCCACCCCCCCTTCAGTATCCCACCTCCCCTTTCCCAGTCAAGTCAATCAACTTTGACCCTTTTTTGACCCAAGGCGTCACAAAAACAATGTCACCTTGTTTGCGGGTTCTTGCCGGTCCATCTCTCACTAGCCTGGTTCCAATTACAGACATTGTCAACACTTCTACATCACACAAGATTCTATCAGATGTGTTTGAAGGGGAGGTCTCTGTTCACATCAAAGATTTCACAGACGAACACGGCATAGTCCGTCAGTCGGATTATTTCTCTAGAGAAGATAGACAGGGTATCACATGGAGTATACAAGTCTGTGGTGCGGCGTGCTTGTATAGTGTCTACTTGGTGCGTGGGCTAAGATAAATCAATCACAGGACGGTTTTTGGTGTCGTATTGTGCAGATGACGTCCTGTTTGGAAACACGTTTGATCGACCGTTGACCATGCCCTGGGGTTCTGGTGCCGCACTAAAGTTTATGCAGTATGCAGTGACTAATGCTTGTTGGTGCTGCTTATGGAGATGAGATACAGATACATTGATCCTACCTTGGAGCATGACCTACTTTCGCCGACGAAGCCGTGGGCGCTATCACCTCTAATCTCGACGATGCCCCATTTTGCACACAAACGGATCGAAGAAGGCAGGAGTAGCAACCGGGATCAGACGAGTGGAGCTTGTCTGACCATCAAGTCACAGAACCTTGTTGGGGACGAATACACAGACGAGTTATACCTGGCGTCAACGACTATTGATACTCCTGGTTCATCATCATCGTCATCGCCATTGAGCTCCTCTTCTTCGCTGCATTCAGACCTAACTAATGGGGGCAGCACAATAATTGTGAATAGTGCTCGTAGGTTGAAGAAGCGCAAGAAGCAAGGGGAGGCTGGTGCAAGTAGTAACCTACGATTTGATAATGCGTCGCAAAGAAGACAGTACTTTAGCACGGAGGCACATCGACAGGCGATACAGTTTGGTCCTGAGGTAAGAGCATTTATAGCCGGACTTTGTGCTAGTTACTGAGTTCGCTTCTCTACTAGGACGTCATATCAACGGATTTTTGTTATGGGTTCTTGGAGTTCCAGCCTTCTTTGTCATTGCGTCTACCGGGCGGAATTACGTTTGACCTGATGCGATATTGGGATGGGCAGCCGGTAAGGTTTGTGTGTTGCGAACGAAAGGACAGCAACAGCAGCAACGAGGAAGGGTGGGGACGAGTGTTTTGGTGTGTTGTAATTGAGATGGTGTAATAGTACAAATGCGGGTAATCAGATTAGATGAATATATTTGTGACGTCAAAAATAGTGATGATATTGATGGAGTTTTTAGACTGGCCGCTGAATGGCCGCATGGGGGGGGGGGAGTTACAGAGATATCCACTCTCTCACACACCCTCGGTCTCCCAATGGACGTCGTACACCACTCGCGTCCCTCTCCCATTCAGGTTTGCCTCTTCACTCTTATTTGAATCATGTCCTCATACGAATATTCTCTCAGATGAAGGCATCCAAGTTCATTCAAAAGGTGTCCAATTTCAGACCCAAGTTCTTCTCCAGCGCCCGTCGGTCAAAGGATGACAAAGACCTTCATCATCATCATCGCCACAACCCTTACTCTGAACACGCCCGCTCAAAGTCCGCCAGCGCGGCAGCCACCATGCACATGCACATGATGACGGGGGGTAGCAACAGCCCCGGCGACATGGATTGCGACGACGAGAGTGTCGTCGTGGCCGGCAATAATTTCTATAAACCTTACATGTCCCAGCCCTTACTTAATCTAGGCGACATGCTTGTCGAGCCGTTTGTACCAGAGTGGCAACAAGATACTCAGCGTGAACCCATTCCTGCAAATGTACGACGACAGCAACAACAGCAGCAGCAACAGCAGCAGCAGACTGTCCCCGTGTCTATACCTCCCCCTCCTCGCGCTTCTACTCCACCACACTTAAAGCCATCCTACCAGCAGCAGGTTCATAAGAAACCACAACCACAATTACATGTACAAACACAATTCAGTTCGCCACCAGTCCAAGAACCTCAACATCGAGAACACGAATATCATCATCACCACCACCACCACCAACACAAGCAGCATGCACAACAAGCAGCTGGAACCCAAGAACAACAACAACAGCCCCCGGGCCCTCAGCTTCCACTGCGGGAAAACGGTCATCCAAGTGGGGAAGGGGGCACTGCTGCTACTCACACCGGGGAGCCTCATGTTGCGTTGTCGTCACGCGACTTTGTCATATCGCCGAATACACTGGCATCCCTCCCTACCGCGCCGGTTTCCACGCCTCCACCTCCACCTCCTCCCAGCCAGTCCCCTTCTGCGCGCCGTCTGCACAAGAACGCGAAACGGGTCGTGACTGGTAGTGCTGGCAGTGACAACCCTCCCTCTTCATCACCCTCGGGTCCACCATACCCATCACCACCAACAAAATCCCCCCCGGCTCCCGATAAACGCGATCACGGCGGTGGTGGTCGTAATGATCATGTAAACGGTGGTAATGGCCAGGGTGACACTGTTATAAATAGTCACAAAAATGCTGCTATTGCTATTGTTCAGGAATCTTCTTCCAACCGGGGTGGGAACGCAAAGAAGAAGCACTTGGGGGTTCAACCAGCAACCACAACAACTATGTCAATGAAATCCTCACAACATCAGCTACTACCACCACCACTACCCCCAAAGTCGCTTGGTGGACATCAAAACGGCAGCGCGCTCAGCAGCAGTGGGAACTCTTCTGTAATGGTTTTCGGTTCTAGAACTTTGGTGGATGGTGATAATGATGATGATGACAACGTGCCGCTGATAAACATTCTAGAAAACAATCACAGTCCGAGTCACTCACAGATCCAGACTCGTGATGATGGCAGATCTGCAGTGCTGTCTCCCCCCTCCGCAAGCATAAAGATAGGCTCAGGGGAAAACAAGGACAATAATAAGGAGGACAACGACACTATGTTGTTCCAGTCCTCAAGCCCACAATCAGCCCCTTTTATCCCCGTCTCTGATTCGGGGACTTCCATTGATGCTACAACTCCAGTGCAAGCAGACAAAGAGCACCCGGGCATAGCGGGGGCAATTGGCCGTTCTGCAACTTTCCCAACTGTACTTACAGGTGAGAGTATAATGGAATGCACGCAAGGGCTACAGCCTTTTTCTCAAGATTTCTTTGTCTTTTTCTCGCCATTCTAGCAACGACACTGCACGCCGATCATAATTCGTTTCAACCGCAACCAGAACCGGTATGGGCGTCATCATCACAATCACCTGTGATCGACTCGGGTGGCTTGTCTCCTCAAATAGCTGATATTTCATCGTCTGCTTCACCACCTCCGAGATTCGCTTACAAACCTCCTCGGACTGCACCTTCATCGTCCTCAGGGTCTGTCATGCGTCCCACTCCAAAATTGCAGATGCCCACAACCCCTCCATTACGGGGCTCGCTTGCTCTTCCGCATTGGTTCAGTTATGATAAAGATGGGAACAACCTTCGGTTTTCACCGACCATTATATCACGTCATCCTCCAATGCCTCTTAAATTACCGGCGCTTCCGTCATTGCCGGCAGTGAATGCCACACCAGTCAGCCAGGAGGATAGCAAGCGGCGAAGTCAGATCGGGTTGCGCAGTATGCCAGCCTTACCACGGAAAGGTTCTGGTCGTGGCGCTGCCGGACACGAGGAAGAGGATGACGCTGAAGAAGACGACATGGAAGATGACATGGAAGAGGGAATTGACGAGCATAACGGGGTCAGGTCACATGAAGATAACCTGGGTCAGTCTCTGACACGGGTGGACCAGGAAGAGCCCAAGGCGAGCACCAGTAGCGAGGCAAGCGTGAGAGTGCTTTCTAGAGCTTCTTCGTATTCGACGGCATTAGATGAATTAGCGGATGACCATGCTTCTGGGAAACGAGGACGCTTAGAACAATTGTTACCCGAGGTCGATACGTCGAAATTGGACCTTTCCTTCTTTGATTCCTCTCCCACACCGCCGAAAGTAGATATCAAAGGGAAGGGTAAGGCAAGGGAAGAAGTGGTTGATGATATGTCAACACCTACTGAGCGCACGCAGAAGGACTATTTCTCTGCGGGCCAAAGTGGAATGCCGGGTGCCCCTTCTTTGACTGTGGTGGCGAACAAGAGAGCATCAGGGTACCAGACAAGGCCAGTCTCTTCATCGTATCGCCTTAGTCACACTGCCAGCATGCACACTCCGCGGCCAGCATATGCCTCTATCAAAACAGTGCCCTTGCCCCCCCTGGCAGATGCGGAGAGACCTGGAATGTACAAACATGCATCGCACAGTATGTTCGACATTCATTTGCTTAGACCAAGTCAGGAGCAATCAACGGAGCGCGAGGACTTGAAGGACATTGTAGGTGGAGATGATGTTGAACAACGAGATCTTCTGACAACGCCAACGGAGATTGAGGCAAAACAACGACGGGTCAGCAAATATATAGTTGATGAAGTGCCCTCACCTCACATACTCCGTCGAAGACGCTCGATGCCATCTTATTATGGGCCTTCAGCAGTTCCCCCGCCATATCCCGACTTTCCATTTTCGCGTCGAGCGCTACCTATACTACCCAGGGAGGATGAGGGTAGAGAAAAGCTACCAGGGTATACTAATGATATTCACCTAAAAGCGATAATGCCCCGCAAGATGGAGTTTTCGGCACCCGGGATCCAAGCAAAGGACCGAAAATGGAGAAGGATGATTTGCGTGTTGGAGGGCACGGTATTTAGAGTTTATCGGTGTCCACCAAGCGTGGCAGGGGTATCTGTGATTGAGGGTTGGTGGGAAAGGAAGGTGGGAGTAGGGGACGTTAGTGTGATGGGTAGTGGATATACTACTGCATCGCCAACGACAATCATGACAGGAGGACCAATGCGACGACGGTCGGCATCTCCTGTCAACGTACGAACAACCACAAAGCAGGATGGAGAAAGGGAGCACGAAACAGTCTCTGTCCGACTTACACCGCCGAGTATTCCCGCACCGCCTGACATGCAAGGCTCACAACGATCGAAGCGGAATCTGAATTTGTCTGTACCATTTCTGAAGCAGACAAAATCTCATGGACGGTCCAACAGCGAAGTTCCGCAGTCAACGGTGATGGTGACACCACCGAGGACACCAAGGGGTTCGTTTAGTCTGTCTAGAACGACAGTAATGATGGGCGGGAACACATCTCGTACGCCCTCGCCTGGGCTGTCTTCGTCAGGGCTGAGTTCATCAGCAACAATGAGCAGTGGGTCACCCCAGGCAGGTGCACAATTCGACACATTGGGACGGTCACAGACACCATTGATGATGTATGGTGACGAGGTTCCGGAACCTGATTCGTCGACGTTGATCAGGTCATACACGCTGCAACATGCGGAGAGCGGGCTGGGATTGGACTATGTGAAGCGACGGAATGTGATCCGGGTGAAGATGGAAGGCGAGCAGTTTCTGTTGCAGGCGCGAGATGCAGCGGAGGTGGTGGCGTGGATTGAGGGATTGCAGTCGGCGACGAACATTGCGTTGGACTTGGACGAGCGGCCGATGCCGAGAGGCCCACTATTTCCCAGGTGAGTGACGGCCATGTAAAGAATACAAAAAGTACTGAGTCTGTATGTTTTGCAGACGACGCCGTCGACGGCGACTGTAATGATAGCGAGGATCGTGTACTTATTTTTGTTGGTATTTTAATGGTAGAATCTATGTATGATAATAGTAATATTTTATATCACTGGGTGGTGTGGTGACTCTATTTTGTTATCAGCACTGCCCGCCTGCCTGGCATCGATTCTCAGTTGCACACCAACCTCTGTAACAAAAAATATTATAATTCCATTTGTTACATCCCCATTCCCCCCACTTTTTTACAGTCACATAATATCTATTTCTTTTCAACACTTTTATTACTTTTTTTTTTTTTTTCTCTCTCCGCTTCTGGTCCCGCTGGGATTTCCCTGTCGCTCCGTGGTGTCCCTCTCTTCCTCCTGCAGCAGCAGTAGCTCCCTCTCTCCTCCTCCTCCTCCTCTTCACTTCCTCGCCCACTTCCTGAAGCGAATCACCACCCGCTCAGGCCGCTCTCCGCTTATCACATCAAAAAAAAAATCCAACCAGCCACACCACCACAAACCAAACGCCTCTCAACAATACAACCTTACAACTCACACACATCCACTCTCCCTCTCCCTCTTTCTACCCTTTCACCACCGCAACATCTCACCACCTTGCTCGCCTCTCAATAGGCTTCACCATCTTGTAACACCGTAGACTGGTCACAAGACAGAAACGATGGCAGAGACGGCAACAGAGATCGATTTGGACTCGGTCATTGACAGGCTGTTAGAAGGTGTGTATTTCTGCCCTTTCATGCCCTTTGCTGTTTTGCTGTACTGCATGCCACCTGGGGCTTTTGGGTGCCTCAATTTTCTCTGGTTCTTGGCATGCGTTGTGAGTCAATATGTGCTGGGGTGTGGGGGAGATATATATGTTTTCCTTACGGGGGGTTCGTGTCGTGTGCCCCTACTCTGCCGCCCGGAGTCCTACTTTCACAGACGAGTGATGCGTCGCAGGGTGTCCGAGCGCGGGCTGGGCGAGGAAATCTGTTGGTTATGAAATGCTGTTTTGCTTGGGTCGCTATTGGCAACGTGGTCCCCTCCGGACCAATACTGCACCATCCTACCCCAACCGATGCGCATATCGGACACGTTGGTATGCCTCCTGCTGTTCAGAAACACCTATTCTCCCCTCCCCACGCTAACACCATTCCCCGCTTCTAACTTGCTTTGCACATCGGAGCCATCTCTTCACCAACCTAGCCCCCTCCCTCCTTCCCCAACTTTGTTTCACTGGCGTACGATCGTGGCACTCTATCTTGTTTCATTAGTCATGCCAGTTCTTTTTTCTGTTTTAGTTGCTTCATGCCTCCCTTTGCCTTTCGTGGTTTTTACTCTGCTTCTTCGTTTTTAGTACGCGGCAATCGACCGGGAAAACCCGTTCAACTTCAAGAATATGAAATCAAATATCTATGTACAAAAGCACGAGAAATATTCATCAACCAGCCTATCTTGTTGGAACTAGAAGCACCCATCAAGATATGCGGTATGTGGCTTCAGATATACTCATCTCTTTATTTGTTTTGCCTTATGGTGGAATCGCCGGTTTTTCAAGGTGATATCCATGGTCAATACTACGACCTACTGCGATTGTTCGAGTATGGTGGATTCCCGCCCGAGGCAAATTATCTGTTCCTTGGCGATTATGTAGACAGAGGGAAGCAGTCCCTCGAGACTATTTGCCTTCTCCTTGCATACAAGATCAAATACCCAGAAAACTTTTTCATTCTTCGGGGCAATCATGAATGTGCAAGTATCAATAGGATATACGGCTTTTATGACGAATGTAACACGCTTTCCCTTGTTGCCTTTTTGGGATTTATCTGACTCTTGTGTGTGTACACAGGCAAACGTCGGTATAATATCAAACTATGGAAAACTTTCACCGATTGTTTCAATTGTTTACCAATCGCTGCCATTATTGACGAGAAGATCTTCACCATGCATGGAGGCTTGAGTCCTGATTTGCAGTCGATGGAACAGATACGAAGAGTGATGAGGCCGACGGATGTACCAGATACAGGTACGAGAGTTTACCCCATTGCTTATCTTGATTGAGGGTGTGTTAATGAAGGCGATAACAGGTCTATTGTGCGATCTGTTGTGGTCAGATCCAGACAAGGATATCACTGGTTGGTCAGAAAATGACAGAGGAGTGTCGTTTACGTTTGGACCGGATGTCGTGTCACGGTTTTTGCAGAAACATGACATGGACCTGATTTGTCGAGCACATCAGGTGTGTAATGCGAATGATGGTACAGGACAGACTAGGCTCACAATCGCAAAGGTCGTAGAGGATGGCTACGAATTCTTTGCGAAGCGACATCTAGTCACGCTATTCTCTGCACCAAATTATTGTGGCGAGTTTGATAATGCAGGGGCTATGATGAGTGTCGATGAGACACTACTCTGCTCGTTCCAAGTGGGTATTTGTCTTGTTTGGTTATCATGTTCGAGTGTGCTGATGTGTATGCGTTTGTAGATATTGAAACCAGCAGAGAAAAAATCAAAGTACGCATATGGTGGAATGAATATGGGTCGGCCAATGACACCTCCACGCAAGCCAATGAAGAAGAAGGATAGCAAGATGGGGTAAAGGCGGCTGCTGTTGTTTTTTCGTGTCGTTTTCTCTTTTCTCTCTCTCTTCCTTTCTTCCACCTTTCTGTTTACATATAAAAACATTTCGAATATCGAGGGCTTGAAGATGGGATTGGACAAAGAAAAGATGAATCAACGACGCTGGACTAATGAAGCATTAACGAAAGGCCAGAAGATTATTTGGGGGCATGCAGCATTTTGACGCTTCTTTTTTTTTTTATCGTACTCCCCATGGGGAATGGGGACCAGTTTATTACCTATCTTCTTTTCCTCTCTACTTTTGACCCCTCACTCTTAACAGCATTTTCTCCCGTTCTCTCGATGTGTATATTGTTTATTGGCGTGCTTGACTCGAGCATAATCCTTTCCTTCATTTTCTCATAGCTCCTTGTTCCTTTGTTATTTTTGTTGTTGGTTGCCCTGCATCTCTTTCTAGTCATTATACGCACGCCCCTGGAGCTTCCCCACCCCCCTCCTTCTCCCGCTTTCCACCTCACTCAATGGGCCTCTGTCTGTCTGTGCAAATTCCTATATATATAATATCTCGGTCGCTGTTCAGTTTCACTTTCTATTTTTCTTTTGAACAAACTCACTCCCTGTTGTACACTCTTTTTTTCCCTTCCTTGGATGAAACCCTGGTAATTATTGTCGTTACCATCGCCTCCCTTCTAATTCTATCCTTTGCCCTACCATTCATTGTCTTCCTGTGGGTCTTTCTTTCTTTCTTTCTTTCTATTCAACCACAACCTTTTTTTTCTATGATTTCTGGTTTGTTCTGGATGCATCCAGATCCTCTATTCATATCAAAACGTCAACTTGTACTCAAAAATAGCCCTTGTGCTTACGCTGATGATAAATTCAATCGACCCCTCATCATCACCCTCACCATCTACCCTTTCCCTGTGATTCCGTTGTCATGAAGCCCACAGTGCAAGTACAGTAATGCTGAATGGGATGGGGGTTTACACGTCTGCGCAGCAAATAAATCGGTGTATTCATTGTTTTTTTTCCCCTCTTTTTCTTATGATTAAGGACGAGCGATTGATTTCTCCAACCCCCCATTAATTGCAAGTTGGTTTTCTTTTTTTTTTTTTTTTCGGATCAATACCAATGGGGTAGTTTGTAGTTATGTCGCTCGCGTTCTCGTTCTCTCTTTTATATCTTCTTTTTTTTCTCTGGGGTCGCCTTTGAATGACAAAAAATGTCAATATGGACTCTTTCAGGGCGTGTGTAGCAAAATAAAGAATAGCCGGGTAAGTTTGAAACAATCAACGATCACGTATGGTGTCAGCAGGAATGCAGTGAAGCAAGAAAAAAAAATTGAAGGAGTTATCGTAACATCCTGCATTCAAGTATTTCAAGTATTTTATACATGATCTAAGTATGTCTGACGGCCCGATATTTGAAGGCAAGCAATTATTTGAGATACCCGCGTTCGATGACCAGTACTAGCGCTGTTTTTTTATACCCCACATGAGTGACCCGCAGTCAGGAGGGTGCCATAGGGGTGGGTACCATGTGGATGGTAGCCTGAAGCCTCCTGAGGGTCAACAATCAATAACGTAAAAAGATATGTTTCTATATTTTTTTTCTTTTTTGGAGTGTGAACATCATTTTAATAATTTATAGTATATCTATCTATTTTGATTGCTCCACCTCCGGGTCTGATTCCTGCTTTCCGTGAGGTCCCCGGGCAGAGGGGATGTCTGGTATGTCAAATGTACTGCGAGGGCAGCGGTTGAGTTCAAAACTTTAAAGGTAAGGATGAGATGATGAATACTAGTAAGTGATCCTGCATCTTGAGGAGGAATCATGACTGAGCGAGATGCTGACGAACACTGTATTAGCACGGACCATACAATACCACTATCTCAGTTATTGCTACGTATAGGTCCGCTCTAGGAGGAAGCATGCACGTGTGTTGGTGAGTATCATATCGTGGGTGTGCCCATGTGGGCGAGAGCCTTTCGGGAAAGCTTTGGCTGCGTACTACTAATAGATGGGAATGTTTACCTTTGTCAATACTGTATCATATGCAGCGGGCCGACATGACGTAGCCTATGTCTTTTATTTCTGAGAACTGTTCGCCAAGCTGGACGCGAGTGGGATAATGGTGGTAGATTTGTGCTATGAAAGTACACGGTGATTAGAGAAAAAGGAAAACAAAAAGAAAGGTGCTAGCAAAGTCGGCTAAGGTAGTCAATTCATCAATGTACCTGGGCGTGTCTCCATGTACAACAGGGTATCAGACAAGCCGCGTAAAAACGGAGTGTGTTAATTTACGTTCCCTTTCCACCTACTCAAGTCAGTACTAGTATCTGGGTTCTAGTCACAACTACTACGATATTCGAAAGAAACTGGGAAAAAGGCTGTAGGATAATCATAGGCTCTCGCCATCGAAACCATTTTCGTGAGGATTATGCGCTCGGAGCGTCTTCCTTGTAATCTGAAGATTTCTCGTCGAGCTGCTCGCGAGCAGCGTGGCCAGCGATTTTTTCAGTGGCCTCGTCGCCGTCGAACATCGCTGCTGTTTCTTCGAGTGTACGGTTCTTTGTCTCGACAACGTCTGACAAGGGATAAATCAGCATACCACCCCTCCATCAAGTGACAGTGAAAGTGAAGCCTACAGAAGTAGAGGAACACTAGCTCAAACACGAGCCAGCAGACATATACCAGGTAGTACTTCCAATGAATATGGTCTAGTGGAAGGAATTAGAACCATACTTGGTGAACGACGATTATCACTTACCTAGGGCAACAGGGTTGGCATATTGGTTGAATATGAGCGACAGGGAGATGGCAAAGTTGAAGATCGTGAAGCCTTTGGCTCGGATAGGGAATGGCAGAATCTCAACAGTGTAGGACACAATCAGCGGACTAAACGCGATACTGAGGAAAAACGGTTAAGATTCAATAAATAGATGTTTGAGTAAAGGAACGAACTCATATGCTGCGTAATACAAGAAGATGAAGGCAATAAATGCGTGGGCAGCACCTCCAGACCCATTGTTTGAAAAGGTTGCCAAACAAGCAGTTTGTAGAGTCCAGAAGATGAGCATACCAACGGCCGAGGTCAGGAAGAGGACACGCCTTCCAATCTTGTCGACAAGAAATGATGCCAGTAACGCCCAGCACAAGTTCCAGATTTGAAGGATACCGTTGATGAGTAGCTTGATATCAAAATCACTCAGTATGATACAGCCAAAGATAATGAGGGGGGAAACCTATATACCTGGATCGTTGGGTTGGTGATACCAATGGAGTCCAAAACCTTGCCCAGATAGTACGAAACAAGACCATTTCCAGACCATTGGGAGAAGAAAGCGAGGGCAATGATGATCCTCATCCGCTTAAGGTTCCCCCTCTTCGTAAAAATAGATTTCCAACCAATATTGGCGGCAACAGTGCGGTCAAAATCGATGGCAGCTTTGATCTCTTCGAATTCGTATTGGACAAGCGGGTCTTGTCTGGAGATGGAGTTAAGATTTTGCACTGCATTGCTAAATTCTATGTAACTTACTCATTGCCATCGGCGTGATAGTAGGCAAGAGTCCTGAGAGCCTGTTGTTCACGACCTTTGCTGACGAGCCAACGAGGTGACTCAGGGACGAAGAAGATAAGTAAAATCTGGAGCACTGATGGTAGGGCTTGAAGCAGAGAGGGAATACGCCATGACCAAGTGCTCTTGATTTTGAAAGTACCAAAAGTTGTCCATGCAGCACTAGATTAATAAAAGTGAATTCAAGTCTACAGGATAAACTATGAATCCGAGCTCACACGATCGCTCCAGAATACCAAAGGGAGTTGTAGGTTGATGTAAGCGGGGCCCGATATGTGGGATATGATACTTCCGTCACCAGCATAGGGGCCGCATTAGCTACCATTGTCCATATGAGCACCCAAAATTGTCGTGTATCAGATGACACTCACCAGCAAACGTTAGACCAAATCCGATGAGGAATCTGTTCTCGCAATCAATGCCGGCTCAAGAGCTTGATAAGACAACAGACCGTGCACCAATGAACATCCGAACTGACTGAGACGCTGTTTGGATGGCTGTTGCTACGCACATGATGGAGGCACCAGTGAAGATGGTGGCACGACGACCTAGGCCATCGGAAAGGTAAGGTGCAAAGGGATATGCAGCCAATGATCCAATATTCTAGCATAAGGGGCTCAGAATCTTCGCCAATTCAAGGGACTCAATATACGAACTTGAATAGCATTCAATAATCCCAGCATGCTTGAGTTGGGTTGGTTGAAGTACCCTTTCCACTGGTCCAAGGCTTGCAAACCGTTCATCATACTTCCATCATATCCGTTCGTTGACGATGTAATGAGCCTAGCATACAATAAGTAAAAATATATTTGCAAAATTGGCTGGCCACTTGCAGGAGCAGAATCCAGGCATTAAGGATAATAAGCCTAAGACGAACACGTCAGTCAGCGGGGACCAAAACGTGTACGGGGTGACATACCGCCTGTTGTTGTACCACTTCCTTCGTGGGTCTGCAAATTTCAGAAATGCCGCATCCCCACCACTGGTTGCGATTCCTCCTCCTGCCATGATGTAAAGCTAGAGGTGGTTTGAGAGGGGAAGGAACGGATGAGACAGAGCATGTGAACATGTAAGTTATTTTATAGGCGTGGTCACATAATGAGTAGATAGCTCGATTGTATGATTTAGTCCAGATGACCGGAGTGGGCAAGTTTTTCCAAAGGTACACCGTCCTTGGCGCTGATTGAGAGAAAAAAAGCCAGAGACCGACGCGGTCTCCTGGTAAATTGGCCACCAAATCCATTTGTAGAAACTGCATGGGAGTGGCCTCTAGTTCATTGCCTATCTCACCAGCATCACAGGTCCCCGAGGGGGAATTCGCCGCTTCCGCCCCACTTTGTGCATCAACTTGATCTTTTATTTTTACGAGAATTCTCCACTAATAGAGGCGCTCCATATGAAACGTTAACGTAGCTGACGGATTTTTTTGCCATCAGCATGGCGTTGCGCGCAAGACTGTGCTGGGAATGTGGGGTAACAGAAACGCAATCTGTCATGTGGGAATTTCACCGACAACCACCCGCAAACGTTTCGACAATGTCGTCTCCTCATCGTCCCTGTTGACAGAATATCTATGTGGCACCAAGACCCTGCACAAACTTACCGGCATTAGAAATTGATACCCCATATATTCTAGGGACACATGTAAACCTTAGTTATGATGAGTAAATTCGGCCAAGACCCTTCGGAGCTTTTAGCGATTTAACACACACGAGACCTACGATGATTTCGGTTGTGTTTCTGGAAGAAAGGTTAGACACATCTAGGTTTTTACTTTGCCATCATTCACACAGAGTGGGTTTTCGCTGTTTGAGATCATTCAGTGACATAGTTTGTTAAGGATGAGAATATGGATAAATCAATTAACCGGAAATGCAGCAGTGTCAGATGATGAAAGGTAACCCACAAAACAAAGCGTAGATAGCACAGTATTGGAGAAAGGAAGTTGAAAATAACAGCAGTGATGAGGGTAATTAAAATATACTCTGCCTTCCAGCAGAGAATGAAAAGAGACGAGAAAAGTAAAGTTTCATCCCTATCCCGTCAAGCCCGAGGTACAATCAAAACTTCTTCAACAAATCGCTAGCAGAAGGCTCCCCGGAAGTGCTGATTGAAGCTGAGCTACTTCTGAGACTGGCAGAATCATTGTCAGCTGTCGTTGCCACTTTGCTCAGTCGCGAAGGGCCGTGTTGCTGCTGTTGCAGATGAGAGCCTTTCCTCCTCCCAAACCCTAGACTACTAGCTAGATTCGCCAAGGTACTTGATGCAGACATCATCGGCCTTCCTGCATCTAGACCCATCATGTGAGAGGTAGGGATGCCAGTTGCTGCTGATGTCGTATATGCTCGTGGAACCTGTAATGATGTCGACCTTCTTCTCTCATGCAGGACGTTATTCATGCCCTCCGAAATGGAATCGTCGGGTGACGGTGTCAAAGGTGAACCGAATGGATTTCCGTCTCCGGAGGACGTAGGAGATGTCATGATAGGTTGTTCCGATATCGCAGTGGTGGGGGCCGCCTTTGCACCCCCTTGAGTTGCCGTTATCGCGCCTGCCAGAACGGGTAGCCGGCCCGCTGAGAACCGTGATGTTGTTGATAGCCTTGACGCACGAGAGCCTGGCCTCAATGGAGAAGGAGCTGATACATGTTGGTATTGGTGTGTAGTATCAGGCGGTAATGTTGGTGATGGTGGAGGTGGCGGAGACGTGGCAGGAGGTGACAGAACTTTGTCTTGAGATGGAGGTACTACGGCATCCGCCTGTTGCACTTCTGTTGTCGTGGGGGCTTGGGCTAGCAGTCGTGATAGAGAAGACGGGCGAGCAGTCGGTGAAGAGCTGGTCCTTGTACGTACTGGAAATAGATGAGAGTTAGGCGGATGAGTAACGCGAAATGTCTCCTCCACTTCAACCTCTGGTGGCCCTGGTGGCACTAGAGGCGGAGGACTCATTGAAGGTTTAGGGAATGGCTCTTTTGCTTCACCATCGCTTTTCTCATTTTTCTTGGAATTTCCAACACGTCGTTTAGTACCACTGGGTTGCGTCCAATCTTCAACTTCTAGCATGTAGTATTTCACGCCATCTCCAAGTCCGTACGGGTTAGTTGAGGGTTCCTATCGTCCATAAGCGATATATGTCTTACAAGCTTTCGCCGATGCATACCTGATGGTTAACAACGCATTCTGTGATAGATGTGATCCTTGCCACAATCCATTCTCTCGTCTTCAGCTGTTCAGCAAGATGGCCGGTTGCCTGGAGGAAATAGTGGGGAAATGATACTGATATAGGATAAATTTCGGATATCAGCTCCAGGAACACCCAAGGAGAGAAGAAGACGGAAAATAATCGATGCCTATTACTCGAAGAAGGAATGTCGGGAGATCAAACGACTCACCATTGAATGCAGCCCACGGCTTGCTGACTGAATTCCTAGTTGGGAGAAAGAGTGCTAGGTCGCCCTTGGCAAAGTTCCTAAAGGAGATCTTCCCCTTTGCCTTCTCGCGGTAGTCTCGACACTGTTTCTGCCATTTGCGGATAGTGTTACCGGCCTTGGCAACAGCTTCCAGGAAGTGGTCATGGTCAAAGCTTCTCAACGCTTCCAAAGCAGCGGCAGGATCCGACGGGTCAATAGACAACGGCTCGTCTGATGCACCTTGTAATGCTTCGGCGACCAAGGAGTGATGTCGCATGGACGAGAACAACGCGGAGGGGGCTGATTCTGCGAGTGTAGGGCTCCCGTTCATTCCTTGTTGCGGTTGCTGCTGGTTCTTGGATGAACCCGGCAGCATTACCATAGCCTGAGCAGCTCGCAACGCCTTGAGATGCGTCTCCCTAAACTCAATAGCGACATTGAGTATCTGTGCAACCAGTCTTCCGCTATCTTCAAGGCGCTGTTCAAAGTCGCTTCGCGATAGCTGACCGGCTCTCAGGTCTTCTCGCAATATCCTCTCAATATGGCGAGCTTCTCTTAGCTCATGCTCGACACGCTGGAGCTCCTCCCTCAGCCCCACGGCGTCTGCATTTGCAATTTCGACGTCAGCCTTCAAATCTTTGGCCTGCCGCTCGAAGTATTCGTGTTGTGCCTTGAGCTCGTGGAACTGCCTTTCTAGTACCGCCCGATCTCCATCGGCTTCGGCGATGTGATCCCTAATGATTCTGTCATGCTCCGAAGCCTGGGCTTTGAGTAGCCTATCCTTCTCCGACCTCGCCTCACGAAGTGCTACATGCAGCTCATCGCCCTCGGCCCTCGCAGCCTTGATCTGTGCCTCCATGTTTTCACCTCTAGAACGCGTCTCTTCCAACTCCCTCAGATGTTTGGCTTGCTCCCTCAGGAGTGTCTGCATCTTTTCCTCGTTCCTCTTTTCCAAGGCCTTGATCTCTTCAGCTTCAGCTCGCGCCCGCGCAAGCTCCTGCTTCAATACCTCCACTGCCCTGGTCTGCTCCGTTGCGTCAGCAAGTGCTCTTGCAAGCTCTATTCGTTGATTCTCCAAAGATTGAGACAGATCCGCGTTCCTCTCCTCAACAATCCTTCGGGCAGTAGATTCACCCTCTATCTGTGCTCGGGCTTGTCGTAGCTCTCTTTCCTGTCTGTCAGCACGGTCACGCTCTTCCGAGGATGTTATCTCCAGTGCGTTGAGATCCGCTCGTAATTTTTGGTTTTCTATTTGCAGACCTGTTCGTTCCTCTTGAAATAGTGAATCCTGATGTGCCTTGGCGTCCTGAATAGACTGGAGTTGCTCGGCAAGTTCCTGAAACACTTGGTCTTCTACTTCCAGAGCTAGCATGGATCAGACGCCATATGATGGGCCGTACTATCCGTGTTACTTACATCGTTTGCGAGACATCGAAAGCCTGGACGCAGATAAAACTACATTTGGTAGTTAACTTAAAGTTACAATGGTAGATGTCCTCGAATTTCATATACTTACGTGACCGTTCGGCAATCCTATCAAACCCGGATTCAAGTCCATCCATCTTCTTGACAAGTTTCTCCAGAGCAGCTCGACAGTCATGAAGAGTCTTGAGAGCTAGAGGGTCACTAGAAGCAGATTGCTCCAACTCATCAAATAGGCGGAGAAGACCTAGGATGTATATCATAAGTGATCTATCACGCTATTAATGAAATTGAAATAGGTGAGTCACCTTCAACGTCTTCACGCTCGAGGGAGTAATGTGGATCGGGATTACCAGAGGGAGAAAAGTCAATGGATGGGACAGGGTCATCCATTCCAGGCGTGTCAAAAGGCAGTTGACCATGAACTTCACCTCGGTACACCTGACGTCTTTTCCTCTCGTTCGCACTGACAACATAATTTCACAAAGGCTAAACGTTGAGAAGGAATCTGCATACGTGAGTTTGGCCATCACCTCCAAAATGCTCTGCGCCCGCTGATAGAAAAAACGTGCTGAACGTCACAATCCGGATTAGAATAAGGGCATTGATGCAAGAACTCCCAAAGCTCACAAAATTCCTTCCTTCTAACGATTTCAATTACCGTCGCACCATATGCATATAGCATGTTATGTAGGCGTTGAATGTGCAGGAAGCTGTTCTTCCCACGAAAACTCGCCTGGAGACTTACTAGAGCCGGAGGTAACTGTACAATATCGCTATTCAGCTGGCTCACGCGCCTCAGTGCAGTGATACATTGTTCTGTCAAAGCATTCTGGCCAAATTGTCACAAAAGGTAGATAACTTCGAAAATAAAACTCCTTACTTTGACCTCTGTCATGTACTGCAATTCATTACGCAACGATGTATCACATTGGCGCAGCTCTGAACAATTTGATGAAACGGCTTCTCCAGTATATTAATTTCCACTTACCATGAAGAACATTATCCGTGTCAGGCGTAGGTCCTAGAACTTGTCTCAGTGATGAACTAGAAGGAAACGCCGTTAGTACTCTACCCTCTAGTGCAGTCACCCTGTCAGAAACCCGATCGAAGGTGTCTTGAGTTCGACACCGACATACTTCAGCCTCTTCTAGTAATCTGTACAATAGAAGCTCTACATGCTGGATTGTGAACTAGTGATAGATACTCACTCGTGGTTTACGACGATGGAGCGGACAGTGCTTGCACCCTCCGCCAGCTGTCGGACAGCCTTGTCTACCTGGCCGAAGCGGGACTTGAGATCCTCTACGAGAAATTTTATCAAACCCTTGATAGTTCAACTGCTGTACAACATACCATGGGTTCGCGCACAGGTCTCCGCTACCTGTCCCATTTTCAAGGTTGATACATAATCTCCTAATGTCCTCGGTTCACCCCCTGCCTCGATTGTTTTCCGAACGTTTGGTGAGAGGAACTCCACATGAACTCGTACTCTCCGTATAAGGTTTAAATCTGATTGAACGCCGCCAAGCAACATGGCTTGTTTCTCCAAATCTTGGTTGGCTGTCTCTGCTATACTATTGAAAGTTTCTGTGATTGTGAGAATGTGACGGTCTAAATTACTAGCAGCCACCCGCATAGCATCATATTGGTGGCGCAATGAGTTGTACATCTTGTTTACATGTTCATGATGGATATGAGCGGTTCTTAGAAACGATGCAGCAAATTGGGCCGGGCGGAAGGGTGGAGTAGCTGCGATACTGTCTGGAACAGCCCACCTATCAGCGAATACTGCGCAGGAAGCGAATGCCACACACCTTCTATGGGCGGTTGTAGTGGGGGAATAACACGAAGCTTTCGTAACACCTCATCATAGTCATCGTCAATATGGTTCTTGTTGAATGCAAATATAGTCTACACGACGAATTGAGATACTCTCTGGAGAAACAGTCTAAGCACGAACCTGATCAGGCATCCCAGCAAGTTCACGAATGTTCCCATTAGTTAATCGTCGGCCGTCAGACAAGAAGGCAAGGGCGGCGTCAGGCTCAATGTTTATCTCCTGGTGGAGAAAGACCTCGAGGCTCCCAGTTCTAAGATGGTCGGTGTCAGTAAATAACACGATTCGAAGCCACGCCATAAGCGACGAACCGTTCGATGTCTCGTAAGGTAGCGTTGACCTAAAGCGGCGGAGGTGAGCGAGGATCATGGCAGCGAGAGATGGTAATGATGAACCTGGAAGACCTCGCCATCCTCTGCACGATATATCTTCAGCATTCCTGAGATGCGGGGGTTCTATCAGGGTAATGAAAGGAAATAAGAGCGATTCGCCTGAGGAGGCATGCCAACTACGGCAAGTGACGTCCCCGCCGCAAACTGGATAATAAACCCTAACCTCGATGCATTTGGCAGTTGCACACACACCCAGCCAGAAATACTTTTTAGGGCACTTAGGGCACATTGTACAACGCAAAGTTCAGCTACATACACCTTGTCTGCAATAGAATGCAACACTCTCAGGTATCAATAGAGGCAGCTCCTGAATCTAAACTCTAACTACGTCGCTTCCTCAAGGTGAATCTCTGGTGTCCGTCAAGAATGTTTTCATTCTCTATCGTGACACACGAATCTAACTCTACTCTTCTAGAGATTCAGCGGCCTCACGTTTCTGTTTCACCAGGGCCTTCATTCGGCGAACATAGCTGTAATAGCCCTGTTTAGGTAGTGGCCACCGGGGAAAGGAATATAACATACTCATCATATTGACACCTGAAATACTCGGAACATTAAAAAGTATTCCCCAACGCCTTTGAACAGGTAACTCACTTTTCATATGTATGCCGTTCATGTTCACATTCCCATGGCATGAAGTATGTCTTCTTCCGGCAAACATTGAGGGGCAGAAGGAGGCTGTTTGGTCCATTCGTGTAGAGTTATCACCAATTCCGAGTAAATTAAATAAATAGACATAGAGTTCAGAACTCGAGAATGAGATATTGAGGCTCAGGAATAGTCTCATGGATGCTCACGCGGAACAGTTGTCCCTCCATGCCAGTGGTACGCTATGCGACTTGAGCACTGATTGCGAAGCTGTAGCGGAGGCCGTCATTGTTTAACTTCTTCTATGTAAGTGGGAACTGCACAAGGACTTGTAAAGGCGTCCAGGGAGGGTAAGAGAGAAGAGAAGAGAGAACTGGTGTACTACTAAAGCAATTCCGGACCAGCACGCGGTGGTGTTTGGCAATGCCAAAGAAACCAAACAAAGCCCCTTTCCTTTTTCTTCTCGCTTATGGCCACATTGCATAAAACATAACAACATAACAACATGGATATTCACATACGTTTTACATCTATGGTACACTAAACGAATACAATCTAGATCAAACCGATTCTCCAGAAACACTAGGAGTACAACCCGCGTACTGACAATATGTTAACACCAAAGCAACGAAAGACATACAGCGACAAAAACGAATGCCATCGGATTGTAGATCTGTGAGTGGCAGGGAGGAAGGAAAACCGGAAATAATTTCATCTATGAGGATAATCAGGGTTTACGATGGACCTGGATTTGATTGAAAGAGGCGCGAGGACATGAACCACTGTCTAGTCGTGCGTATATGCGAGTTCCGCCCATAGCTTGTGTGATCCGGTGTATCTGGATGCAATGGTGTCGGCGGTAATTTTGGAAAGGGTGCCTGCGATGCGCATTGTTGGTTTGACATGTAAGTTGCCCATGACTGACCATCCGACTCAAATGACCATGAGTGAACAGGCACAGGCATATTCAGCACGGGCGTATCATTATGGTAACGCGTCTCAGGCCGGAACTGTTTCGTGAGCTGACTAAATCGACCTAAAGTTTCTGAGATATGTTGTTTTGGTGGCATATTTATGTGCGCAGGGGTGGAAGAAGACGCGCCAGCTCCTAATCGCGTAAAATATTTGAGCGGATTGAAGGATTTCGGCCCCCGGCAAAACAGCTTTTGATAATCATATCCACCTCGATGTGAAGATCCTTCGCGCACTGTGCCATACACCTGTGATCCTACTCCGGGCGCCCCGCCGCGCTCTTCGCTGTCGTCGCGCCAACGAAAATTTGGCCACCGTAGATACTCGGGAGGTCCCACCATAGTCCCCGTTATTGTTCGAGGCTCGCCCTCCGTAAAATCCATATTCGACGGACTAGACAAACCTGTTGATGGATAACCCGAATCAAAGGTCATCTCTAAAGACATTGCTGATCCGCTTGGAAGATGTGGTACTACCGAACCGGAGTCCCAGGAAGTAGTTGATTGAACGTCCTTGTCCTCAGTATGAGCAGGGCTGCGGAGGTCAATGGACTCGGGAGTTCGAAGAGACACCTCCGAACCTCTAGTGTTCGTTAGATAGAAGGAAGAAGCGTAGGATATATATTCGACAGCAGTCCGCACCACCGACGACGACGACGACGGTCCCAGTGAATCCTGGTTCCCGCCATTTTCTGGATTACTTGCATCGTAATACCGAGGTCTTGGAACAAATAGTGTGTTAATGGTCAACTTCTGTCGCTCATTTAATTTTCGCCGCAAGATACCTCTTAACTTGCTCGTGCTTTCGGGGGTAGCAGGGAAAGAGAAGATGCCAGATGCGCAAGGTGATGTGGGTGAGTTAGTAATGGACGGCGTCGATTCATCATCGTCATAATCGCACTCGCTGGAGCTGTCCTCCTTCCTGAACCTTGGAGACGGCAGTGAGTGCAGTAACCAGGGTGGTTCGTTGATGACGTCGTCCATCTGTGACCATGACAGAGTGTTCTGACCCGAGAATTCGAAGTCGTCGTCCTCGGAATCTTCACTCCAACAAGACTTGAGTTGCGTTTGGTCTTCAACCAAACCGTCTTGATATGTCGGCATCGGCATATCCACCCTTGTAGGCGAAGCGTCATCACCGCCATCACCAAGATCGAATCCAGCCTCCCAAGGGCACCGTGCAAGACTTCCTTCGAAGATGGCTCCATCTGAGTAGAAGGTATCTAGGTTCTCGATCGCCCGACGAAACTCGCCAAGTGTCATGCGCTTTCTCCAGTCCACGTGCAGGACTTGCACCAATATCCGATTGAGTTCTGGAGAGATTGGGAGGACGGTAGGTAGGAACTTCTGCGGGTCGCGCAGGTAGGCTTGGAAGGTTGGGTCAGAAGAGGTTGCAGATTTCCAAGGGTTCCTCCCAGTTGCAAGGTTTAGTAGAATGATACCAAGCGACCAAATATCATTGAAGCGCGGCGAATAAACGTCAGTTGGTGCATATTCTCCGCCTTGACATTCTAGGAGTCAGGTAAGCGCATGCCTAGTTTATGACGATTAGATCAAATTTACTAACCTGGGCTCATGTGATAGACGCTACCCGTTCTGAACTCAGAACTGGTTTTGTCGGTCGTGGCTAAGCCAAAGTCGGTGAGCGCCACACGATAGCCGCTGTCAAAGCAGAGAATATTCTCAGGCTTCAAGTCCCTGTGGTAAATGCCCAGTGAATGGATATATTTGACTGCGTCCAAGAGCTGCAGGAAAATATATTTGATGATGACATCGTCCCCTAGATAACGACGGTTCGTTAAGATTTGCGTGAAGAGGTCGTGGTCGGGGGCATAATCCATTATGATGTAGGTATAATCGTAATCTTTGACCACCTTGTGGAGAGTGACGATACCCTTGTGGCCTGACGCAATCTGATGCAGGGCAATTTCTCGTATATGAAGCTGTCGTCGATTTTGTGATTGCGCCGATGTATGCATAAGGCATTTTACGGCAAATGACTGAGGGGAAGGAACGCGCACGTCGACCGCACGGTAGACGACACCATAGCCGCCAACTCCGAGGACCTCCACTAATTCTAGGGTACCGCTATCGATACGCGTACCCAGGGGAGGATGAGCTGAGGGAAGGGGGGATGCCTTCGCAACCATGTTGCCTACTGCCTATACGGAGGAAGCTGGGTCTATTGGTTGGATGGTAAGCAAAAAGTGAGAAGGAAATGAAAACGAGAGTAGGCTATTATAGAGAGCCCACTGGAGGGAGGAAACGAGACCCCGTTCGTCCAGGTGAAGTCAAGCAGAGTCCAAACGTGGTTGGTGGGCGACTCAAGCGTGTCGCACACGAGGTGACGGATCTATATACTCACAGGGCTTTGGATACCTTACGAGTCAGGTCTTCTGGTTCGGGGAGCCTGCTCTGTACGATCAACAGGCATGCGATGACACGGGGAAATTTGAGGAGTATTGGAGCGCAGTGTTAGAGGATGAGTAAATGGGCGGAATTCTTTATGAACGAGGGCGCTGATGCTGTATGTGGTGGAGGTAGGAATTTGCTATGGAGAATTCTGGCTGGAATGTGGAATTGAATTAGGGTGTAAGCCGGGAAGAGTATTTGCCGAGTATTTGGAAAGCGGGGTGACGATCATATAATGAATTCTAATGATAGGAGGAGCATTGGTTCCGCACGTGCCTCAAGCCAGTCATCTAAGACATTTGTCATTTGTCAAAATCGGCCGACGTACCTGGATTCCGATCGTTTTGTCCATTTGATCGAGTCTTGTCTTGAAGTCAGAAAATGCCAGATGTCTTTGTAAAAATGCGTAAAATGTTCTAATACGACAATCTTACTTGCAGCCCGCCTCTGCCGTGGGGAGCCCAAACCACAGCCGCTATGAGCTTGTCACTCTCTCCATGGGCTGTGGCATGTGTGCCCATGAAACACGTAGCACTAGAACGAGTAGATTGGGGCGTACTGGTGTTTGTAAACGTGGCGCGCATGCATACCCTAGGCCCGCTGTCGCGCGAAAATCTCGTCGTAAATAGGTTAGAGGGCTATGCAAGCAGATAGATAAAAAAAAAACTCCTCCAACCAATATGACCAGACTTGCGCATACCATGCTCGGGGAAGACTTAGCCGCCCCGCAATGTGCGTAATGTGGTGTTATGTGCGTTTTCAATGGGATCCATACCTTTCGGCCTTGCGCCTCGCGTGCAGTTGTAGCTCCTTTTGCGTCATTCTAAACTTTTTGACTACTGAATGTTATACCCCAATCAATTACAGTTAAATGCCGATTAGGTTGGAGGGCTAGGCACCTCTCCCGAAAGCCTGTCACCTAGTTTCATTAATTGCTTCTAGAATGACGGCTGTCGTAAGCTTCTGGCGTGTCGATAGACCTGAGCGAGAAAGAGCGAGAACTCTTGACAATTGGGAATTCAGTGGTAATTGTTGGTTGCTTGCATGTCAACTGTTGATCCCGTCGGAAGGCATGTTGCGATGACAAGAATAGTATCACGCCTGAAACATTGCTTACTACAAGTAGTAAGTCTAGTACCGTCATATTCTGGTTGTGTATCCGCCCAATAGGTAAGTAACGAGTGAGTACTACAAGCATCTGAGCCGCAGAACAGATAACTAATTTCGCAAACGGCCGCCAGGGAAAGTGCCGAACGAAGGGCTGGGGGTGGAAAGGCAGTCAAGTGGCAGTACGATAATTTTCAATGCGCATGTTCAGAACTGTGAACATTTAGAAAGCTGTTGTGTTGACGCAATGAATATTGTTTGTCGTATATTGGCGGGTTAACAGGGCAAGCACTAATAATCAACGGAAGCGGAAGGAATCTTTTACCGACTCCTGGACGAATAGATTGCTATAGAGTACTTAGCTCAATTAAGTTGGACGAATATCTATTCAATGGGTGAAAGTGGAAGCAGAGCGACCATCGCATTGTTTGAGATTCACGGAAGAATACGGTCCAACAATGACCAAGAGGGAGGAAGGTTTTGCTGTTCAGGGTAGCTAGCCGGGGGGGGGGGGGTTGAGATGTCTTAGGTTATAGTAGTACTCTTCCATTGGATAAGGGGGATGTACAAGCAGAAGTATGCACTGTAAGACAAGTTCAAAGACCTTGAAGTACAAAGTTCGAATGTCTTGCAAAAGAGACCCTAGTTAAGGGGAAAGATTTGGGGTCACAGTGGGAAGGATAGCCAGAGGCAAATGTTACAGAACAAATCCAGAATGTTCCTGGACAGTCACGATGCGAAAGGGAAAGTAGTAGCCTGGATGGATACTTGTCGGGTTTCAAATAGTGCACCATATGGGAGATGGGAGGTATGGTGTCTTGAATTTCTGGCCGGTTATAAAAATCAGGGCACGCGAAAAGAATAGAATTTGTTCAACATGGCCAGCAACTGAATCCCAGATGTATGATGGAGGTGAGGGACGAATTATGCAAAAACACGAAAGAGGTTATAGTGGAATGGAGGCGGGATCATTGAATGTATTTCAGAGAATCCTGTGACTGGCATCCGGTGTGTCGCCGTTTGACTTGACTTTTGACGTAGGTAATTTATACAGTGTCAAGAGTAATTGAACGTAGGGGAGTGTAAGATGCAAGACGAGGATATTGCCAGTGTGGACGACAGGGACGGGCGGTGGTCATTCTGAGAGAATATGTTTTGTGACACCGTGACTTGTGTTACTCGTCAGTGTTATGACACGATTATTTGTCGGCACAGCCTTCCTCCGCTCTTACTGCTCTCCCTCATCAACGTCTTCCCCGACGCCCCCTACCCACTGAGTCTGGCACTCACCTCATTCGTCTTTCCAGCTATCGAGGCCTTAGGGCCCAATGGCAACAAAGGAAGACCAAGAAACGCTTCGTTTACTCGTTCAACATGTTTCCCGTGCCTTCTATGAATCCAAGTATACCATAATTATGGACCAGCTATCTCGACATCCGGTGTAAGTATCTACCACTGCAGCCCTTAGTTTGCAGTTTATTCGATACAATGGCCTTCTGTTTTGTCCTTTTTACGATACAACACCTTTTTTCGTCCCTGCTTGATGCTAAATCAATGAAAATTGCTCGTGTAGCCTGAAAGACGATGATTTAGCGGGTAGAATGGGTTTACAGCCGAAAGAGCTGAACAAAATCATCGCCGTCCTGGCAAATGACTGTCTTGTCAAAGTGTTAGTCCTTGTGCATATCCGCTGCCCCTCCTCCACATGCATGACTCACTTCCGCCACCCACTCAGTTACCGTCAGAATGAGCTCAAGGAAGGTGCTCAGAGATCTGTTGGCAAACAGTACTACTACATCGACTACCAACACTTTTGCAATGTTGTCAAGTGGCGTATTGCGAAAATGAGACATATCATCGACTCAACGCTTCGTAATGTTCGCTGAACCATCTAGCCTTTCTTCCATTAGCTTTATATCTTATTGCCACTACAGGAACTTGACAACAAGGGTTATATTTGCCCTCAATGCAAACAATCATATTCACCCTTAGAAGTGGATCGGTTGATGGACTTTTCTCGCGGAATCATGGTTTGCGAGATATGCCATGCCGAACTCGTAGACAACGAAAATGCGGAGAGCGTTCTGGGAAGTAAGGATAGAATGCAGCGTTTCAATCACCAGATGCGTTTCATTCGTGAGGGACTGCAGAAAAGTGAATCCATGGTGCTACCTGCGTATTTATTGTTTTCTTCTCCAAATTTATCGAATGACTAACATGATGTCCAGATTTGATGTCGCAGCATGGGTGAAAAACAATTTCGGAGATGCGGAGAAGCAGAAGGCAGCGCAGCAGGGGTCTGGCCTGAAGATTGCTGGCTCAGACCCAAACAAGAAGGAGGAACAGGGCATAGGCGTCATGATCACGGTGGATAAGGACGAAACAACACGCAAGATGGAGCGGGATGCTCAAGCAGAAGCAAAGCGGCAGCAAAACGCTCTACCCTCATGGCACTTGAAGAGTACCATCACTGGAGATTTGACAGCTTTAGGAGTCAAGGAGCATGCCAGACTGGAGAACAGTAATGGCATCTCAACTTCGAATGACGACATTCTAAGGGGCTTGGGAGTGGTTGGTTCGAAGACTGGCCCCACCCCTGTTAATATCATTGAGGAGACCAAACCTGTCATTAATCAGGAGGCTGATTGTAAGCTTATTTCCGAGATGGATTCTCCCCCACCCCTCACCCCTGACGCGTTTTTTTCCCCAGATTATGATCAGTATTATGCTTCACTCGCTGCTTCTACGAATGTTTCAGCACAGGCGACCCCCTCGGCCATCAGTGCGCCTGCTAGCTCAGAATTTGGAGACCTCAATAACAGCGAAGAGGAGGACCAGAAGCCATCGGTGGAGTATCTCGATTCACTAAATGATTATCGGAAACGGTCACGATCAAGAGAAGATGTAGGCGTGAAGGAGACCAAGTTGCCCAAACTAGAGGAAGAGAAGGCGAATGGGTTCGCACCGGAAACCGCACACGTGAACGGAGTTGGGCAAGATGAAGAGATGGCTGACGATGGCCCACCTGCTGTACCGATGAATGATGAGCCCACCGTATATGGTAACTATCATTTTTCATATATTGCCCTGCCTCGTGTGCTAACCGGTGTACCTAGTCAATGGTGCACCTATTCCATTCTCAGAGATCACAGAAGAACATCACGAACTGATGACGCCGGACGAATATACGGCGTACTTCAATATTCTGCAGGAAAGATCCGGCTTTTAGAGTCTCTGGCTTTTTTCGTGTGAGAACTACTTTTCTGGACGGGATTTGTGTACACATGCAATTTTTTTCCTGCTTCACACATATAGCATTAGGTATATTACTTTTGCAACGATCAGCTGTACCGCTGTATAATATCCAATACACACACGCTCACTTGTTCAAACAGCTTCTGGGGTTAACTGGCTCGATTGAGATCACGTTCGTCCTGCCTCTTGTGGATTAGTTTGTCCGTTCCATCATAATCAAGTAAAACTCTCCATCAACTTGTGGAGTACCATATACTGTACCCAATTAATAAGGGTTATAGCACATATGTGATGAAAAACACGATTCTAAATTCTCGGGCAAGTTTGAAAAACATTCCTACATTGCAACTCTATTCCATTGCCATTGTTTAGTGCGGATGTTAACAGGTGAGTCCACTGCTATCGTGATACCATCTGTACGGTGCGTTGTACTGCCATCATGCCATATAACTACCACCATGATACATTCAAGTTCCAGCTCAGCTATCAGCCTGAGATTAACTACTATCTGTCACTCCATATTGCAGGTCCAGTATGATTAGCATTGGAGGATCAATGGCGTTTGCGGCCTCGAATACCATGATTACTTTTGTAAGTCTTGTTTATCCTATGCATATATGCGAATAACATCCGATATTACTAATACATCATTATAGATGGTGTGTTTTATCCCCCATTTAAATCCTGATGTGAGAACCTAATGCCCGAGTAGTGTCCGCGGTGGTGCTTTGGGTATGATGGTCCAGCTTGAAGTTATTCCACTGAATGTTTGCTAACTAAACTGCTCAGATTTATGATTATCTGACAATATTGTATCTTGAGGTCACATGAATATGGGGATTGCCATGGACAACCATTAGAGTGTTATACCATTAAATGCAGTCCTTTTACTTCATCACAACAGCTGTGTAAGGGATGTCTATCTCAGTGCTTGGGCAGTAAGCTGAAGACCAAGTATAGGACTCTCAAGGTAAGTGGCAATGGCAAGATGACCACTGCTTAGATAAGATAAAGATATGTCTGATCACTAGGTAGAGCAATGAGCTCTAGGTAGATCCTCAGACAGTGAGAATGAGATGAGAGTAGGAAGGATACTTGTATTGAAAGCCTAGGGAATCCTAGGCAATGTAGCTACTGCTTATATACAGTACATAAGGTGGTAGCTAAGATGAATTAAAAGGAATAATGAAACAAGTAACATCCTAAATATAACTACTCCTGGTTGTAGCATGAGTAAGGATGTTAGTAAGGCAATGAATAAGGAGACCTGGGGACCAGAGTACCCTGAGGTAGTAGTCAGGATGTATGACTACAGATGAAACAACTGTCCAAGTCAGTATATGGTCAATATTTGTAAGTAGATAAACAAAAGTAAACAAAAGGACGTTGAAATGTCAAAAATAGGGGTTGGGAGTGCTTAGGGGTTGAACCTTGAGTGCTAGAGGTTTGGAGGGTGTAACAAGCTGTGATCATTTTCCTGAACTGTGAGTTTGTCCTTTCTTTCAAGTTCTGTCAGAATTCTTATTTTCTCTTTCTTTTTCTTCTCTTCCCCTTTCTTTTGTCTTACCATTATCCATTATTAGCGCCCATCTAGACGTGCACTCCTGTTAGCGCCTGTCTAGACGCGCGCTTCCTTTAGCGCTAACCCTAAGCGCGTGCCTCACCCTTTCTTATTCTCAGGGGTTGATAGTTTGATCTGGCCTTTGGCCATTCTTTTACTTCATTTCTCATATTTCAACCATTATTGTAGTTTGTTTGTCCTTTAGCTCTTTGATAGTTATCCAACTGTATAACTTCAATAGAGTCTCGCCTTTTGCTCATTTCTTCATCAACTTCTGGAGCGACGCCTGAGGGACTTTGGTGGATCGCGGTAAAGGGAGTTATCAGTGAGGTTCTAACAAGTTCCCTTTGACAATGACAGTTTTCTTGTAGTCACCAAATTCAGTAGGGACATTTGCCTGGCTCTTGGCTGGGTCTTCAGATGTAAGGTTTGTTAGCAGCAATCTAAGATAATATCAATCTGAGATAAAGTTAGAATTGTATGTAAGAGAAGTATTAATATACTCACATCTCAGTGATAACAGAAATGTTGAAATTATATGCTCACAAATAATTGAAGACATCTGTCAACAATGCAGATATGTTACGCCCTCCAGCCTTCAGCGCTCAAGGTTCAACCCCTAAGCGCTCCCAACCCCTATGTTCGACGTTTCGACGTCTTTTTGTTTACTCTTGTTTATCTG
>KZ302015.1:14915-113447 GCA_002554575.1 Amanita thiersii Skay4041 | reverse complement strand
GCGTGATTCTACCTGGAGTAGCTGCGCATTTACCTGGGGTAACTGCGCATGATATCACTGCAATATATCTGCAGTCTATCTCCAAGGAGTCCAAGGCTGGACTTGCGACACTTGACTAGCTATAATTAGATGAGATTATTAATAACTATTTACGGTCCGATACTTTAGCGCCTTAAGGGCGGCTATTCTAACAGATACTTCAGCTAATTGGAGATGACTAAGAAACTATGTACAGTACTGTTGTATCACCACCTCTGAAAGTCAGCCAAAAGGCTATTAGGGTTGTTGAGTTTTGCGGCGGACCTTATCTATGTACATGTGCCAACGTGAAATGAATTGCACGCGCTCTCACATATGTTCGATAAATATCCATTCATCTCATCAAATGAGACCACCAATTGTCAACCACGTTTGTTGTTAGAAATCTGAATCTTAAAACGGCTACATTCGGGTACAACAATGCATAAAAAAACATTATACATGTCAGGAAGGAAAAAGATATAAAAGTACGGAATACTGGTACAACACTGCCAAAATGGCGCATGTATGAGCCGTATAACGTCATGTCAGGGCATGTAGGAGAGAGCAAAAAGGGGAAAGAAGAGGGGAAAAAAAATCATGACAAGAAAAGTCATACAATGAATCCATGATGGATAAACGCCATAACTCACATCGCAGGTTTTACGCAGACCCTGCGATGTTCCTCCCAATCCTCCCTCTGATGCTCTGGCGAGCAGTACTTGACGAGCCTGCACTTGCTACAAAGCTGGCCGTAAGTGCGCTTGTGATTCCCATTCGTCAAGATCTCGTTGACATCAGAGGTGGTGGTGCTTAATGCGGAGTCATCAGTAAACACGACGTCACAGTTGATCCAGTTGCACATCTGTCTGGGCTGCGCTCGTCGTCGCTTCCGCTTTGTCCTGACCTCCAAGATTGTCGCGCTCTCCGTTCCGCACCGCGGGAATCGGATGAGTTCGCAATCATCTGTGCAGCAGGGGTTGGGGCAACCGGTCGGGTAGTCGTAGAAGATCTCTTCGTCTGGGACGTAGGAGGGATCGGTGAAGAATATCTGAGAGTATGACGTGGTTTGGTGGGAGAATAGGATTACAAAAGGTGGTTTCTTCTCATAGAGGATTGCGCGAAGCGTGAGATCGATCTGGGGGAAGCAGGGGGTCCGCCGCTGTCGCACGAGTGTGTGACTGAGACGCATGTCTGGGGTAGCATGAGGCGTGTAAGGAATCGAAAAAAAAGAGGAACCGAGAGGATGGACGGGAGAAGGCACGTACGTTCATAGAGTAAATAGCGCTCTAAACTTGGTTTGCATGCCCTGCCAAAGCCGTACCGACAGGCTAGTTTGAAGTACTCTGTCACGTCGTCCATCTCTTGTCTCTTTAGGTCGGTTACGATGACATATATCTCATCGCAACCCGTGTCATGCATTCCGCGGAGAATCATGAGTTCAGGCAACTAAGCTCGCCTCTTAGGAAACAGGGTCAGGAGAGGACTCGCTGAAACTGGGCGTACCATGGTGAACACCACTGGCATCATGGAAAGCTTACGCTCGGACATTGAATAGTGGTGGTATACATGCGTTGTCCAAGTACGATCGAGAGGTATCAGCCTCCCTGTATCGACAGTGCGACAAAAGACATTCTCAGGGACGAATTCGCCCTTATTCCAAGCGATAATCTGGTGCTTGTGGGAGACGGCGTGGGCGTGTCGCTTCTCTCGTACGTCGCGGAACCACTCGTGGTAGGCGTCGAGGCCGTTGTTGCGATGTTCTAGCCACTTGTCAATTAGCATGTCAGTGGAGTCGTGGTCGAGGGTGGTTTTAACGAGCTCGGTCATGGCGAGAGAGGGGGGCCTAAATATGGAGTAGTGACGCTTCTTATTTGACATTGTGCGTTGCTGGTCAGCGGGGGGAGAAATGGGGGGACTGGGAGGCGGTGAGAGAGGTGGATGGAGGCAAGCCATGGTATTGTCCTGCCAAATCACTCCAAATCAGGTTTCGCAAGGTCATCCATTTAGTCACCGGTAAAGCGCGCACCTGCCAGCCCTGAACTTGCTACTCCTCTAATTACACTTCCCTTGGAGATCTTTTTCTTTCTGTCTGTCAGATCTCTTTAATTTCTAGACATCTTTTTCTCTCAGAATTTTTTTCAGAAAAATGTCGGGGTAGGGGAATAATGTGGCGTGTTCTTTGAATCTAACCCTAACCTCACAATGTCTCACTTGGTTCGGAGAGAATATTCAAAGCCATGAGGTTTCGAGTGGGAGAGACAAACCCATTCAGAATATTTTATATCAACAAAGTCTGCGTATTCAACTCATCTTTCACTTGAGCCTCACCCACAAGTCGTCAACATACACAAACAACCGCTTAGTCATTCATTAAACTTTATAAACCCAGTCACGCCTCGTTGACTCCCTCCATCTTTCATCTTCCATCTCCTACCTCTTATCATAGTTCATATCTGCAATGGCATACGTATTCAAAAGAGGTCTGTACTCAGCAGCTCTGTGTTCGTGTTTCTAGTTGTCCTAACTGTGTAATACTATCTAGATGGGTATGTCTTACGCGTCGCGACGCGTCCATATCCGATTATTAAATTACTTTCCGCTCTACAGACGTAAAGAACGCGTTCAATTCGATAAGGCCAGTCTTCTGACGCGTCGATAACGCTCCATCTAATCTATCAGAATGTAGATCACCTCACGAATCGACAAGTTGTGCTATGGCTTGGATATGAATTATGTGAACCCTATCGAGTGCGTGTTGTCTTTCTATATTGTCTCAACACACATCTTGACGAGTCTCAGAGTCACACAGAAAGTTGTCGCAGGCGTCTACCCAGGTGTAACAACAACAGAACTTGATGTTAGTAGATGGTTTCCTTGTACCAATACCATGTCTGATATTTTCATTAGAATCTAGCATCCGAGACTGCTGCTTATCTCACGACAAAACATCCTGATTATGCTGTACTTGCTGCTCGTATTGCAATCTCCAATCTCCACAAAGAAACCAAGAAGAATTTTTCACAAGTCATCAAGGATCTGTATCATTATGGTTCGTATCTCACCATGTTATGAAATCATACACTCACATTAGAAATAGTAAACCCAAAGAATGGTCGTGCAGCTGGCATGATTTCAAAGGAAACGTACGATGTTGTGTGTGAAAATGCGGAAGCACTCGATTCCGCTATTGTATATAGTCGTGATTTCAATTATAACTAGTAAGTTGGTCTATCCAGATACTTACATTCAGTTTCTGATGTGACATCAGCTTCGGTTTCAAAACTTTGGAGCGATCTTACCTTCTTCGTATCAATGGCAAAGTCACTGAGCGCCCACAACATATGATCATGCGCGTTGCTGTCGGTATCCATGGAAGTGACATTGAACGAGCCATTGAAACATATAATCTCATGTCCGAACGTTACTTCACCCATGCATCACCTACCTTGTTCAATGCCGGAACACCCCACCCACAACTTAGTTCTTGTTTCTTAGTCTGCATGAAGGATGACTCGATTGAAGGAATCTATGATACCCTAAAGAATTGTGCAATGATCAGCAAGACAGCAGGTGGTATTGGACTGAATATTCACTGTATTCGTGCTACTGGGTACCCTATACTACAAGTTACTCTCTGATCACACTGACCTTTGTTCTAGTTCTTATATTGCCGGAACCAATGGGTATTCCAATGGCATTGTACCTATGCTCCGCGCATATGATGCTACGGCACGTTATGTTGATCAGGGTGGTAATAAGCGACCTGGTGCCTTCGCCATATACCTTGAGCCATGGCACGCAGATGTTTTTGAGTTCATCGATCTCAGGAAGAATCATGGAAAGGAAGAAGTACGTGCTCGGGATCTCTTCTATGCCCTCTGGATATCAGATCTATTGTATGTTTTGGCATCACCACTTGAACCTTGTTATTCACCAGCGTGTTTAGTATGAAGCGGGTTGAGTCAAACCAAAACTGGTCCCTTTTCTGTCCTAATGAAGCACCTGGCTTACACGAAGTCTGGGGACCCGAATTTGAAGCACTGTATGAGAAGTATGAGAAGGAAGGTCGGGCCCGGAAGACCATTCCGGCTCAAAAGCTCTGGTATGCGATCCTCGAAGCCCAAATTGAGACAGGTGGTCCTTTTATGCTCTACAAGGACTCGGCGAATTGTACGTGTTCTGCAACCAAACCACAAAGACTTATTGATTGACTTTTAATACTAGCAAAATCTAACCAGCAGAACCTCGGCACAATCAAATCTTCCAATTTGTGTTGTGAAATTGTCGAATATTCTTCACCTGATGAAACCGCTGTCTGCAATCTGGCTTCTATTGCACTCCCTACATTCATCTCCAATGGCAAATATGACTTCCAGAAATTACATGACGTTACCAAAGTCGTTGCCACTAACCTCAACCGTATCATTGATGTCAACTACTATCCTGTTCCCGAAGCCCGTCGTTCAAATATGCGACACCGCCCCATTGGTATTGGTGTGCAAGGTCTCGCTGATGCCTTCATGTCTCTGCGCATGCCTTTTGATTCACCAGCTGCCAAACAACTCAACATTCAAATCTTTGAAACGATCTACCATGCCGCTTTAGAAGCTAGCTGTGAACTCGCAGAGCGTGAGGGACCCTATGAGACATGGGTGGGCAGTCCTGCGGAGCAGGGTCAACTTCAGTATGACCTATGGGGTGTTACACCTACCGATTTATGGGACTGGGATACCCTCAAGGGCAAAATTGCCAAACATGGCCTGAGGAATTCTTTGTTGACCGCTCCTATGCCAACTGCTTCTACAAGTCAGATTCTTGGCTTTAACGAATGTTTTGAACCATACACAAGGTATGTTGCGTCAGATTCTTTCCGAAGCCATGATTCACATATATTGCCAGCAATATTTATACCCGCCGTGTACTAGCTGGTGAATTCCAAGTTGTGTGCCCATGGCTCCTACGTGAACTGGTCGATCTTGGCCTTTGGGATGATACCATGAAGAACATGATCATTGCCAACCATGGCTCGATCCAAAGCATCTCCAACATCCCTGACGACGTCAAGGCCATATACAAGACCGTCTGGGAGATCAGCCAGAAGAAAGTGCTTGACCTCGCCGCCGACCGCGGTGCCTATATCTGCCAAAGCCAGAGTCTGAATGTCCACCTGTCGTCACCGACACTTGGCCAGCTGACCAGCATGCACTTCTATGGGTGGAAGAAGGGCCTAAAGACTGGGATGTACTACCTTCGAACTCGTCCAGCTGCGCAGGCTATCCAGTTTACTGTAGATCCCAGCCTACTCAAGGAGGCGATACCAAAGGCGACACAGTCTGCAGGTCTGAATGGAACCCTGACAGCTTCGTCTCCTGCTCTACAACGAGCGTCTTCAAGTGCTGCTGCTACGACTACGACAAATGGAACAACGACAACCACTACTAGTTCAACACCCGCACCTAGCACAAGCTCTGCAGAAACTCCCATTGCTTCTTCCAGTTCTTCGCAGCCAGAGCCCGAGACACCTGTAGTCGAAGACGAAACGAGTTCTGCTCAAGACCTTCTCGACGATATGTCGCTCGATGAGAAGACACGGAAAGCAGTAGCAGCCGACCCAGAGTTTGCTGCTGCTATACGGCGACACAAACAGCGTGAGTTGGAGGAGGCCAAGCTGCAATGTTCACTAGAGAACAAGGAGGCTTGTTTAATGTGCTCGGGTTGAACAGAGAGAGGCCTTTTGTGTAGTTTTAGTTACTATTTTTCTTTTTGTTCTAGTCATGTTACCCCTAATGTACGACTATCATCATTGTCATCAGTCGAGTAGAGATATACTAATAACAGAAGCAGAAAAAGAATATTCGAGCATGCTGTAGCAGATATTCTGCACATGCCTAGCCCCAAATTATTACTACCACTTGAAACAATGAGACATGGAAAGAAAAGCTATAATATACATCATACCCCATGCGCACACACACACCAAAAAAATAAGAACCCACAGCTCTCTCCTCTCTCTATCTATACTTATAGCTCTGTCCTCCCACTCTCAACTCTAAGCCTTGCCTGCTCCACTGCACGATACACATCCGCCTCTGCGCTCTTCTTCAACGAGAACAAGCCAACGATGGATGGCACCGCCTCCCGCGTGAGCAGCACCGCATGTTGTCGCTGGTGGCTCTGGTGGTCGCCCTCGTCTTCCTGCAGCTGTTGTCCCTTTTGTGGTGCGTGGTGCTGTGCGTCACGATACACCGCGTCCAGCGTGGGGCTTTCTTCAGGGATGATTGACCCGTGTTCTAGGAGTGTGTCGATGTACTGTGAGGCTTTGTATGCTAATTGAAATGTATATATTAATCGATAAGTACCCATATAAACACAAGCGAAAGGGAAACACCCACCTCTATAATGCGACCACGACCGCCAAACGCAAAAGAAAAAGGGAATGTTGGGTATCACGGCTAGTCCACCAAAGAAACCCAAAAAAAAAAGAGAGTAGTCTCAGCATCACTACACATATGCGCATCTACGAGAAAGTAATATGAGAACGGGGACATACGGACAATCATGAACGGCGCGGTGAAGGGGGCGACCATCATCCACAGATAAAAGCCCTTTCTATGTTTTGGGAGGCGGTAGGACACGAGGGCGCGTAGCTCGCGGAGGGTTTCAGAGCCCGAGCTGATTGAGGGTGGGTACACGAGTGGGATCTAAAAGAGTCCATAGATCCAGTTTCGTATTCGTTTGTGTTGGAGTGGCAACCACATGTTCATCACGGAAGAAAGTCAGCCTTCAAGTTCACCAACCACCGAGCCCACCTCGTACATTTTCTCCAACATGAAAGAGAGGAAACTCACCGTTTCTGTATTCCCGACCTGTCCACGCGTGCCTTTCTCCTCTCCCCCTTCCCCTCTTACCCGCTTCCCAGATCCAGTAGCAACAGTCACCCTTGGTCCAAGCGACGGATCAATGCTCTTCAGCGCCAACTCCTCAAAGTCCATCCTATCCACCAGCCTCTCCCCCGTTTGGTAGAGACTACGCTAACGAGGAACCACCCCCCGTATTTCGTTTATGAATTTTTTTTTTTTTCAATGTGTTGTGTATGTGTACGCACGCGAGCGCGTCATTGGTGGAGTCGTCCGTGATATCCGTTGAAACAGGTTTGTGTGTTTCGAGAGAGAGAAAAGAGTAGGGGTCATATGTAGAGGAAATCTCGTCAGCCTTTTCTCTTCACATTAAAAACAACACACACCTTCCACCCCTTCTCCTGCTTCCCAAACCCAGCCCACGTCTCCGCCGCCTTGGCAGACGCCCAACGCACCACCCCTCCCTCGGGCATCCACCGCGCGAACAGGCCCCCCCCACTGGCTCCTTTCCTCCCTTCTCCCCTCCCACCACTCTGCCACCCTCCTTTCTCTTGCTGCTGTTGTTGCAAAGTTGTAGAAAAAGGTGGGATGGCCAACGGGGGGTGCGAAATCTGAAACTGGTAATACGTTAATATCCGCTTTGACCGCGCATGCGCGAGGGGGCGCGTCAATGGGATGGCGATAATGCTAAGTCTACGCATTTGGCTGCTTCTGTCTTTCTTCTTTTTTTTTTTCCCTTCTTGCTTGGTTGATGTTGAGGGGGTGGAAGTGGTGTCCGGTGGATTAGATATTACAATGGACAAGAAGAATGAAAAGGCGAAGATAGAGAGAAATGGAGAAAGTAGAGGACGGGTGGGGGGATACGAGTATGTTCGGCACTCCAAAAACAGGTCAATTTTTATTTATTTATTTTATGAATATGTGATTATTAAGAACTACTACTGAAAGTACAAATATACAAATATGATATGTATGGGTTACGGATAATAATACTGAAAAATACATTGAACGAGACCGCTAACAAGTAAGGAAGGGTGAAGCTGACGTCGTAAGCACAGTCAGCATTTCCTAGTAAAATAAGGTACAATCACTCAAAAGCATCAACACTGGGTCATTGAACAAACGCCGAATCAACATCATGCGCACTAGTGGTGCAGCAAACTGCAGACGATCCAGAATGTTCTCGCACCCCGTGACTATACCTGAGTGCTTGAAATCACAAGAATCACAGGGCAATTGGATCAGACCGGTTCACATGAAAAGTACCATGCAAATCAGCTCAGTTAAGAGCATCATGAAGAGACTTGGCTTCATCTTTGCTAAATCGCCTAGTTGCAATCCAACTAAGTGAGGATGACCCTTGCATAGCATTCTGAAAACCAGGGGAGACCAAATACTGCAGCATCGCAGGGGTACCATGCAAGCCCTGCTGGCACTGGTGTCGAAGTAGGGTCAGGATTTGCCTGATAATCCCAGGATGGCCCAAGGTGGTGCCGAAGATAGCATTTCTCACAGTGGATGGGATATCCATATCTATATTTTCGTTTTTCGCAGAAAGACTGATGAAGTTGTCCACCAGCATGTCATATTCCCTCCGCCGCATGCGCAAGTGTTCGAGCCCTCGTAAGCGAATAGACATATATTTAGGTCCACAAGACATATGGTCATAGTCCCCATGCACAGCAAGAAGGAGCACATGTAGCTGGCCATCAAACCGATGTTTTGTGAGATGCTCAATCTCAGACCAGAAAAACGGTGCAAAGCCATAGGGATGGTGAGCATCATCCACAAAAACATACATAATATCCCCATATTTGAGGCATTCACTCCAAGATATTCCAGCCCTTTCCTCCCAGTAGTGGTCAAAAGCCCCTCTGTTTTTGTGGGATGCTCCTATGCCTAGCATGGAGACATATGCGGTGCGATAACCTTGATTGCTGAGTGACCTCCTAAGCAGGGTTGCAAGAGTCGTCTTTCCTGAACCAGGAGGGCTATGGAGAAGGCAAACTGGTGGCGTGTCCATCCAGTCTTGAAACATGGCCAGCCGTTTTGAAAAGATGATGTCTAAACTATCATCATGTTGACTAGTTTGGAAGTGCTGACTGCTGACAGGTGGACTATTGTAGATGCCATCACAATTCCAGTGCCCTCCAAAGGCAACTGAAGTAAAGAATTAGCATATAACAAAGGAGGCTTAAGTTGCTTACAGGCATTTGTTATGATAACCCTAATGTGACACTTCTGAAGATTCACCGAGTTTGGGAATGCCTCGCCAACTATCTCCGCTATGCCCAACTTGCTAAACTGGCCGAGGTCAGGGAATTGTGGCCCTTCTTCGTTTGAGATGGGAATGTTGACACTCCAGAGGTCAAAGTCAGCTGGGCGTGCTCCATTGATGCTACTTGGGCCACTCTGAACAACAATCTCCCTCAGAACTGAAATGCTCTTCTCCCTTCCAATTTCTACTTCAAACCCTCGCGAGAAGGAATCGCCATAAACAAGGCAGAATAAAGAGATGGTAGTAGTCATTATTGATGAAGGTTGTTTTAACGTGATGGGTCACGACTGGTGTCTCAGTTATGACTCTTGCGATTACAAGAAGAAATAGTATCACCATGAAAGCAGTTCATTGTCCTCTTCTGAATGAAACCCGGAGAACATCAGACAGACAGACACCACCAATACTATATCACAGTGAAGAACAATCATATAGCACATATATGCAACGGATGGTCACAGGAAACTTCCTACCGCTTGACCTTTTTACCCCGCTTCGCCTTCTTCGCTTCCTTAGCACTTCCTCCTCCTCCACCCGAAGCATCGCCGTCATTCCCTTCCTCCGCCGCCTTTCTCTTTTTTAGTCCAGCGGCGTTCTTCCCCACCGCTTGGACACTCACTACCGTCGACCTGCCACTGCCACTCCCACCTTTCACCTGCGCCTCTGCAGCAGTCCAATCAAGTGCGGTGTCATTAATGGCGTATCTATCACATTTATGAGTAATTTTCCTGGGGTCAAGGCCCCCCCCCAAAGAATCACAAGCGACTCACTTGCTCAAATCGAGCGAATCAATCATCGCTCGTTGTTTCTGCCTCAACGTCCGGGTAGCTTCATCACCCGCCTCGTCCAGCTCATCTTCAATAGTCTGTGCAACGCCCCTCCATTCCTCCTCCTCCTCTCCACCATCCACATCACCGCCAACCTTCCCAGTCACTTCCTTTGGCTCAGGCAACTCAGCACGAACTGCATCCTTCTGAACATCAACCAGCCCCTTCGAAATTTTCCGCATAACCTTCACAAACAACGCCAGCACGTGCGACACAGAAATCTGCAGCTCCACCTCGACCTCTTCCACCGTTTTTCGCTGCAGACCCAGCGCGAGCAGGATCGCCCGCTGCAAAACGCTAAGTCGCACTTCCTCCCCCAGCCGCTGTTGGAAATACAGGGAGGACACGGTGGGTAGGAGATCGAGAATGACATGGTAGTCTAGCATGTTGTTGGAGTAGGACTCGAGTCGTTTTAGGTCGAATGGGGTGAAGTAGACTGCTAGTTCCGCAGATCCGAGCTCTTATCAGAAGATATTAGGTGTCCAGTCACGAAAGGAACCAACAGATAAAAACCAACCTTTCGTGCTGTCCTCATCCGATTTCTTCACACCAGCGTCCGCAGCCTCTAGCACACTCAACGCCGTTATACTCCCAAATTCGCGGAACTTGTACGACATAAGTGAGAGGAACCGTTTTCTAAAGTCTGAAAGACAACGCTTCAGAGTGTCGCTCTTAGGTCAAGAAAAAGGGATTTTTGGGTACCTATGGAAAACTCAGATAGCCACTCCAGCTCGCTCTCAGTTGAGCTGTTCAGGCCACGGATCATGACACATGTGTGCTCCCCAGTCAACTCGCTAGCAGTCTGTCGCATGTAGAGTGGGACATATCCAGCTCGCTTCCAAAATCTATACAAGCATCAATCAGTATATCATGGCCAGAAAAGGTGTATATGTTCAAAACACCAGGCGCACCTTAGGAGCTGAGGTGTGAGTCCGTAGGATACACCAAGATAGTCGAGATTTTCGGGCTTCCGGTCTGAGAGACGTTGAAGCAAAGGGGGCATTGAGGAGAGAGATCGTACAGAAGGGTGTTCCGTCAAGAGGTCAGTTGACTAGAGGGAGCAATGGTTGTATAAGTGAAACGATTACATTTCTTGAGGGTTATAGGACCAGAAATGTTACGTACTGGTTCGATAGCTGCTGGGTCCGGATATTGCGGCTCAGCTATAGCGGATTCATCTAGGTTGAAGTATTCGCCGCTGTAAAACGAGTTGAGCGCCTGCAGCGCTCGGGACCCGTACCCCATCTGAATAGATCACATCAATACAAATACAACGTTAATGAGGAGCATTCTGCACTTACATTCGCATACTCAGGGTGACATGCAATTCTTACAATCCTCGCTCCACTCAGTTTCCCAAACTTTGTCTCCTGGAATTGCTGGCTAATAAGCCAAGGAATCATATCCCCACCAGCTCTCATTCCTCTTCCCAAGCCCTCTAGAATAACTTGCTTACTTATGTTACCCTCCAGTGCGACCTGTAGCACGACCAATGGTTCGGGGAGATGGCTTTCATCATCCTTAATCGGTGGTAGCAGAACAAACAGGTGGTGCGCCGGGGCATCCGACATCAGCTGCAAATCATTTGGCTGGTTTTTATAATGCGAAGCGACGTAAAGCGCCATCATACGCTGGAGGAATACCTCCGAAGCAGGGTGGTAACTGAACAAGGTATCCCTGCTGACGTAGTACAGCTCGCATATTGATGGGTGCGGGCACCCTTGGGCTCCCATAGCCTTCGGCACAATTGTCGCATCGAGACATAGCAGTCCGTTCAGCCATTTTTCAATCTTGTCTCCCGCAGAATACCTTATTGGTGTCTCGAGTTTAATCTCTCTAAGTGTTCGAGCTTTTGGTGGTGCTTTGTGTATTGACTTTTTGGTTGATAAAGACCGACCGGTGGTGGCAGATGTGCTTGCATCTTCACTTGACGGGGCCAAGTCTTTTGTTAGTGAAGGGCGCGCGGATTCGCGGAGTTGTTGGATGAGTTTGAGAGATAGCGAGCGACCAGTGCCTTCATATCCATTAATGGTAGACGCGAGGAACACAAGATAGGGACCCATTAGGTTGCGAACGAGTGGTAATGGGATAGCAGCTGCTTCGTCGATTATAACTAGTTCCGCTTGCCCAAGTACATGCGCATCTTCCGGCTGGATGTACTGTGATAGTCGGTATTAGCATACGATAAAATCTGGACTTGAAACTCAAACCTGAATCGTCTGACGGTGATCTCTAAACACATTGATCCTCACGATTGCTTTATTGAAGTCTGGATTCGTGCTCTGTGCGATATCATAATCCAAATGCTCCTCATACTTGAGTGCATCCAAACCCTTGAACACAAAATCAAACAGCGTCTTCAAGTTTTCCGGGCTTGGACTCGTTACAAAGATATTTGAATACCCATGGGCCAGCGCAGCCGCAATCGCCAGACCAAGGGCAGCACTCTTCCCCCGTCCTCGAGAAGCCGTGAGCGTCACAGTCGACGACAACGTCTTCTCCGCAATCGCATCGATAAAGGTTAAAATTGCCTGCGCCTGGTCTATCGTTTTCGCGAGCTTGATGAGGTCACCTGCGGGTTTGGTATCAGTGAGAGAGTCCTTCAGTTCTTGTAGCTCAGTTTGTGAGGATGTATCGGCTGAGAGGGTATTTGGATCAAGAGGTGTGATGTCTTTGCCGCGTGAGATAGGGAGAACGTTGAGTTCGTCGTCTAGTACGAGACAGTCCGTACATGAACCAAGAGAAAGGATGAATCGCTCGTTGAAGCGTGCGGTGACAGAGTCATGTGAGGAGGTACGGTATCGAGCGTGCACATCCTGCATACAGCATGTCCATTTTCGATGAAAACATGAGAAAAACTGAGTCGGAGACGCACCATGGTCAATGTATACAGCTGCTTCAACGACGTCATAGTTCTGAGCAGCAACACAACCAACCCTCCACCCTCCACCGTTTCTATTGTCCGTGCGAGCAGATTCGGCGTGATGGCCTCAAAGTCTTGCAGTACGCACATGCCATAGGTGTTTCCAAGAATTTTGTGTGATTCCTTGTAATACCTAACCTAATGTTAGCCAATTCGAAGTCGGGGTCAAGAGTCTACCCAGAGAAGCGCACGTATATCGTATATCGGTGACCGTTACAAAGATCTCGAATGGATTTTGTTCATTTGGCTCGCGAATGCCCCTCTTGATGTCCCTTTTGATCTTTGCTTCGCGTTTTTTCCGATGTCTAGAAACAGCGTCAAATCAGGCGTCGTATCATGAAAAGACTGGGTACCAACGTTGTGAACCCCAGATCCTTCTTGTAACACCATAGCACGGAAGGTCTCGCGGAGACTCTCGCTTGTGACAGCAAAAAATGTAGGTTCACAATCTAAGAAAGTACGAAATTCGTTTTTCAATTTTAACTCCGGTTCAATGCAAACGCGACACACCTGGTCTTTAGCCTTGTCCCCAACGAGAACAATAAACGAGCGATGGTTTTTCTTCACATTGTTATTGATGAGGGTGGGTATCCGGGAATCTAGCTGCTTGCGCATCGGCACTAATACCAATATTTTTTGGTCTTCAAAGTAAAATATCTTTGCCTGATTACATAAGCACATGTGCGAACTGATAAGATGGACTTGTGCATCCAAAGGCACTCACAAAAGAGAATCAGTAGATCGTGGTTAAGAAATTACGCCGGATAATATAGGAGGAAACATGTGGTAGAGACAGAGACTAAATGCGGGTCAGAGGAACCTTTCTAATCTGGATTATATTACAATTTTATCTACAGTAATACGAGATGAAGTACATGAAGATGCTGCATGCAAAGAGGTCATATCCACTGCCGAAACAGAATAAAAGTCATAATGAAAAGGAGTACGATGCGGAGGATGATACCTGCTATTTCCTTTAACTGTTTCGACTGAGAGATTGATGACTCTGGGTTTTTTTCACCTGCCGCATCTATAGCGGCAATCTCTTCATCTGTTAACGGTTCTTTGAAATGTGGTCAAAGAGACTGGGAAAAAAATCTGAACAATAAAACATACTGATATCTGCGGAGCTGAGGTATTCTTGCAAATGCTGCTTGCTTCTACTTGTGCTATTCGGCGGCTTGAATATGCTTCCACAGACAAGACTGATACTTACGTGACAACAACTGCGCCCTTTGCTCGGGCCCAAGCCAACAAGATTTGGGAGGGTTTGACACCTCTGCGTCGAGCGGCTGCTGAGAAAACTGGCTCGTCTACAGGACCTCCGGGGAATTTAGTGATAGGGCTGAATTTATGTGAGCTGAAACCAATGATAGAAAGAGATGGTGTATACGTCAAAGTACTATATGCCTCAATTACAATGTTATTCTTCTTTGCAAATTGCAAAACTGGCTTCATTTCCTTATAGTTATACGGGTGCAGGAGAATCTAGTGACGAAATAAGAAGGCATAACACTTATTCGCAGGAAAGCTACTGACCTGATTCACAGAAGGCTTGATTCGGGCGACCTTTATTAATGACTCTAGATGTTCGACATTAAAGTTGCTAACACCAATGCTTCTACAGGGAGAATTAGATCACTATCAGTGGATATACACACACAAATACCTAGACAATCCAGTTTCCTTAATCTTTTCAAATTCTGTCCAGGTTTCCTGCATATTGTGGATAAATTGAGGGCTGTGAATGAGATACAAATCCAGATATTCAAGGCCTAGCTGTATGCATTGTGTCAGCAGGCGACAAAGTACCCAAGGCTCGTAATACTTTGGATAAACTGTCTCTGATGACCTGCTGTATGTCACCTCTGAGGTACTTTGAGGTGACAAAAAGGTCTGAACGATGAAGACCGCTTTCCTTGATTGCTTTTCCTGTTGATTCCTCGGTCCCATAAACTATTCAACTGACAATGAGTGCATGCTGTAATACAATTAATCTAACCTTGTGCAGTGTCTATATGTGAGAACCCAGACTCCAACGCCTGCTCGACGTATTCAGTGACATCCCGGCCTTTCATGGTACTTCCGGTGCCATAAGCGATGGCGGGTATCTAAAGATGGTGTGAGAAGTGTTAATATAGCAATGAGACATTTATTACACTGTAGCCATCGTTAAGTGCTACTGAACCGAATGGCATGTTGGAGGGCAGGACAGAAATGCGAACCGAATATGGAGAAAGAGGAAGTTGCTAAATGGGGAACAAGTGTGATAGTATACTCCCATTTTGGTAATTACCGCTAATATATTCTGGTATAACAAACATATAACAAACACCCTCCTCCTACTACACCCTTCCCGTTTGTCTTCGTCGTGGCACCAGATGCCCTATAAGCGAGATGATACCTACTACTTCGAAGATGGGAGTTGTGTTCTTCGAGTCGGTGATACCCTATTCAATGTACGTTAAACTTTACTTCTATCTCCACCTAGCTACCCATGATAAGATACCAATAGGTGCATCGATCAATTTTAAGTAAAGACACTTCGACGTTCGGCACCATGTTCTCCTTGCCACAGGGAAACAAAGAATGTGAAGGTACCACAGACGAAAACGCTGTGGTCCTGTCTGGTGATACTGCACAGGAGTTCAGACACTTTCTTTGGGCGTTATACGGATTGTGGGTATCTTCATTGATTACTATTCATGATCTTAGTCTCAATTGCTATCAAGGCCTCCTGAACTCGCCGTATTGTCATCCCTGAAAACAGATTTGACAATCATAATAGACATTGCTCGTATCGCCAACAAGTATTCTTTCAAAACATTGGAAGCTTGGGCACTCGACACTATTCACGAGTGTATAACACGCCACACATTCACCATGCACGTTGTTAAATCCGCCAATAATACCTTTACACCTCAACCAGTAGCAACTCCAACAACACCCTTGTCCGATTTACCACCTGAACAAATTACACAAATCATTCATTTGGCTCAGCTCTGTAATCATGAGCGCCTCCTCAATACTTTAATCAATATCCTGATCCAGCTTATGAGGAACTCTGTAAAATATGCGCACCTCGCCATGTCTGTCGCAGACGAACTCGATCTACGGTCCTTGCGGGGCCTCGCCTATCTAGAAATCCTGCAGAAATCCTCTGTTGGTAAAAGCTTCATCACAGAGACACAACTGTTCGAAGGATCCGAACAGGACTCACCACACCCTGATTCAGACAAGACAACTGCAAATATGGTTATCCCGATAACACCAACGCAACAGCTACGCCTGTTTACTGGATATTACCGCCTAACCAGGGCATGGGAGCGCCTTCGTACCAACCCCCCTTCATTTGATCACGCTATGACATGTGGTGCTACTTGGCACCAGCATGGATGCACGCAAAGTTGGTTGGAATTTTGGAAGGAAAAGACGAGAAGTGATTCTGTGCTTAATCTGGGCTTATCTGATGTTCTTGGCAAGCTCAGGCAAGTGCAGAGGGAGTACGAACGATGGGGCAGTGCAACCTATATGCACCACGAGTGCAGGCTGCTTGCCAAGAAGTCTATCGTCGAGACGATTAGGAAGATCGAAGATGACCTTCCAGACTTCTTTGACTCCTCTATTAATTATGAGCCATAGGCAGGTCCTAAGGTGAATTGGTTGGGTATACCTTTTTATAATCATAGTCCTATGCTTCACGTCCTGTACTGCCACAACGTTCTTCCAATCATACATGACCCTTCCAAGGGACTAGCGTATCAATACAACTGGTATCTAATGTACATAGTGGTATAAAGGTTAAAAGTTGCGCCATTGGCCCGTACAGCATCGAAATGCCACCTTTTTTATTCACCTACAAGAACCCTGCACCTTGAGACCGCCTATGTTCTTCAGGGTGTGGATGGAGGGACATCCCGTTTGAGCCACGGACCAGGGGATAGAGACGCAGCTGTCGGATTACCGCCGCCATGTCCAAACTTGCTTGTAGATTGAACATTCGTTCCCATCATACTACGCATCAGCTTATCAATATCGTCTGTCGATGGAGGCTGCACCCGGGCAACTTGTGAGCCGCGTAAGAGCGTTTGCTCAAAGATATCGTTCTCCTCCACCTCGCGCACTTGCAGGCGAAGGTTCGCAATCACTTTGTCATGCAATTCTACCTTGACCGTTAGATAGAGAACACACACGGTTGAGTCAAATGCGCACCTTTTTCCTGTTGTGAGCCCGGCTCAGGGCGTTCGAGCAAAGGACACTGGTTCGCCTCCTCCTCTTCCTTTCGTGGCTTGTGCAATTCAAGCAAGTCTTCATACTTTCTCGCCAGCGCAGCATCGCTCAATTCTAGATCGGCTATAGACGTTTGGTCCTCGCCATAGACTGTACCGACAGAGCTGGCAGGAGAAGCAGCGCGTAGAACAGGTGGTGCATATTCTGTGATGTGGATATTTGTCTGCATTAATTCGGAGTGGACGCTTTGAATTTGGGTGCTGGCTATGGGCGGCCAGCACTGTTATCATGTACTAAAGTATTTTTAATGTCACACGTGGTGCTATAGTGTAGTGGTCATCACTCGGGATTTTGAAACTGATTTCCCGAAACCCAGGTTCGAACCCTGGTAGCACCTCTTCTTTTTCAACCCGTCCATTCCTTTTTTTTTTTGTTGAATCGGCATCTAAAAATGCTATCTCGCAGAGAAATGCTTCCATTCCAATGCTATTAATATATTGATGGTATATTTATAGGAAATGTTGAATCTCATCTCATCCCGTATAATCACTGTTTGTGGGATAAAGGTACAAGTATATCAGCAACTGTCAACTAATTGCACATGCGGGAGGGCACAGTAAATATCTGCCTATTTGGGGACGAATGGGTCCAGCCTCGACTTTTCATATGGGTCCTCTACGTGATTGCAAGGACAACTTAAGCTTCAGGAGTACGACAAGTTGCTCTTAATTCAACCAGGGATAGTAAAAGGGCGTGAAGGCAGGACTTACACAGAACTATGCAAGTGATAAAAGCAGTAAAATGCTCGCGTCCAAGGAGAGGGCATTGAGGCTGTCAGAAAGGAGATCATGTTCTCTCGATCATCTGTGCTTTTCTTTGAGTGGATATTAATTAACGAATTACAAATATTCGACAGACAAAGTCAACAAAGCATTATCTAGAGTGGAATAGCGCCATAGCTCTTGGGCAGGCTTGATATGAAAGCTTGAAAGAGCTCCTATTGGAAACACGAGCATAGTCGATGAACTGAGTACACCAAGGGCTCTTTCAACGAAGACAGAAGAAAGGAATGATTCACAACATAGGCGTGAACGAAATACCTTCAGCGTGCAACAGCAGACCGAAATGATCAATACTCAAATTGGTTATACCAGCCCTGGGAATTCCTCCGATCAGTCAGTCAGCCACCTCTCTCTCCTTATAATACTGCATTTCGCGAAGGTAGCCTCACTCACCCTTCCTCCCTTTCTCCTTCCATCATCAACATCACTACAAACCCGCTCTCAACAACTGTTACCCCAATCTCACAACACACACGACATTGAATTGAATCTGCACTCACCGCGTCCTCAAGTTCACCGCCCATTGTTACACGAACGGTGCGTCCTTGTCCTGGCCTTCATCACCCTGGGCGGCATGTGTTGGCATACACAACGGAAGGTTGCAGAGCCCGCAGCTTCTCGGCGGTGCGTCGATACACCTATACGCCACTACAAGGACTGGGTCGGGGTCAATGGCACTCACCATGTTGTCCATGCTGGTTGTGGCTGACTTGGCAGAGCCGATTCCCCAATAGTGCCCCTCCTTGTTGATCTGCGTCGTATCTGGCGGCGGAGGGTGCTGCCTGGCGCTTACTCCTTTGGCAGTTGTTGCCGTTGCTTTCCTAGGGCTGTGGGCAGTTTGGTTGGCGGCGCACTCAGCAATGTAATTTTGCTGATGAACAGACTGCTTCTTAGATTCTGTGAAGGGTCTTGACATCTGTGCCACTCTGACTTCAGTCGCCCGCCGCAATACCACTTCAAAACTAGTCATCGCCGGCCATACCCTCGGGGTTATACATAAACGGTGCGTCCCTCTCTTTGCCAACAATCCCAGGAGGCATGCGCTGGCATACACAACGGAAGGTTGCAGAGCCCGCAGCCTCTCGTCAGTGCGTCGATACACAATGCGCCACCACAGGGACTGGGTCGGGGTCAATGGCACTCACCACGTCGCCATGTTGGTTGTGGTTGACCTGGCAGAGCCCGTTCCCCAATAGCACCCCTCCTTTGTCGGTCTGCGTCGTATCTGATGGCGGAGAATACTGCCTGGTGCTTACTCCTTTGGCGGTTGTTGCCGTTGACTCTTGGGGTTGTTGGCAATGCCTTTGCGACGCACTCAGCAATTTTTTTTGCTGATGAGGGGTTTTCTAGGCTCGCAATTGAAGACCATTATTGGTGTTGGTGATTGGCATGATGGCAGGGGATCTGCGTTGCACCTTTGTATCATTGATCATAGAACATGCCTGTCGCTCTGATATGTTGTGTGTTTGTTACAAACCGGAATGGGTTTTGAAAGACCTTTGTAATGCCGTTTAGTTGCAAGCAACCATTTGACGAGTAAAGAGATCCTCTTCCTGTTATCCAACCGCAAACTGTTGCAGCCACCTGGAGGTTGGCTATGCATTGCGATTACGAACCATGTGAAGCAGCTCGCTATCCATATTGCAAAACAGAAAAACCCTGAATTCAAGATTATTAGCTTGTCCTTATATGACATAATATCCATGGCAATACTAGAATTGGATTAAGCATGCACCACGAAACAAGCAAAGTTGACACGAACTCAGTAGACATTCAACAGTTTTGTTCGTGGTTCACTACAGGACAAGGGAAAGTTAAAGATAAAATACCGTGCTTCCGGCAGGGGAATACTGCTCATCTGATGAAGCGTGGTCGCTTTGAGTGGCTGCCCCTACCCTGGGAATTCCCGATTGTCAGCCACCTTTGCCTCTTCATAAACCTACTTCTGGCACAGATGCTTCACTCACCTTTCTTTCCTCTCTCCTCCCATCATTGATACCGATTTATCCCTCCCGCGCTTGCTTACTCGCTGCGCCAACTCGATGTCACTCCAACTACAACCCGAAACGCATCGTCCATCCTTGTTACATAAACGGTGCGTCCTTGTCCTGGCCTTCATCACCTTGGGCGGCATATGCTGGCATACACAACGGAAGGTTGCAGAGCCCGCAGCTCCTCGGCAGTGCGTCGATACACCTATACGCCACCACAGGGACTGGGTCGGGGTCAATGGCACTCACCATGTTGTCCATGCTGGTAGTGGCTGACTTGGCAGAGCCCGTTCCCCAATAGTGCCCCTCCTTGTTAATCTGCGTCCGTATCTGATGGCGGAGTGCGTTGCCTGGTGCTTACTCCTTTGGCGGTTGTCGCCGTTGCTTTCCCAAGGCCGTTGGCAGTTTGGTTGGCGGCGCACTCAGCAATGTATTTTGCTGATGAACAGACTGCTTTTTAGATTTGCGTGAAGGAGTTTTACCATCTGTGTCGCTCTCACTTCAGTCGTCCACCACGATACCATTTCGAAGCTAATCACCGCCTGCTACATCCCGAGAGTCGTACACAAACGGTGCGTCCCTCTCTCTCTTTGCCAACAACCCCGGGAGGCATGGGTTGGCATATACAACGGAAGGTTGCAGAGCCCGCAGCATCTCGGCAGTTGCGTCGATACATTATACGCCACCACAGGGACCGGGTCGGGGTCAATGGCAATCACCACGTCCCTGCTGGGGCAGTTGATTTGGCAGAGCCCGTTCCCCAATAGTGCCCCTCCTTTGTTGGTCTGCGTCGTATCTGGCGGCGGAGAGCGTTGCCTGGTGTTCACTCCTTTGGCGATTGTTGCCGTTGCTCTCCCAGGGCGTTAGTATCTTCGTTTTTTTTTTTTGCGGCGCACTCAGCAATTTTTTGCTGATGGACAGGTTTTTTTTAGGTATGCGCAAGGAATTCGAATGTCGTTGTACGGGTGCTGGGAGTACATGTAGTGCGATAACGTTACCATTCTTGTATCGGTTGCCCAGCACGTCGGATTTGAAATGAGTGATGAGCTCTGTAACGTCAATTAGCTTGGGAATAGGATACTGTACTGGCATAGGTAGGCGCTGAACCTTTGAGCACATGGTTGGACAGTAGTTTGCTGGCTTTGAACCAGTGTCAGTTATCATACTGATGCAATAAAGATCACATACATCATTTCGCATGACTCTCTCCTGCAACATTCTCCATGCACCAAATCAAAGTCACGACTACCGATCTTATGGCAAAAAAAAAAAAAAGGTCGATAGACCACAAGTAAATCCATACCTTTTTCTTAGTTGTCGAATATTGAACAAATGCTCTTTCCTTGCCATTACACGTAGCTTGGTGTATTTTTGGAAAAAAAAGAATTGCTACAGTGTATGATTACAACCAACAATCATGTTGGAATTCGCCTCGACACTATTCACCGACCTAACGAATAACTACAGTAATAGAGATCAGCCCTGGAAAAGCAGGTAGCGAGAAAAAAAAACAAGGAGCAAGGACGGAAAACAAGGAAAAAAACCTATTTCTTGCTACGCATCGCGATTCGTTTTGACTTGCCCGGTCGTCTGCTCATACCCGCCTTACCCCTCCCTTTTCCACCTTTTTTCCCCTTCCCCGTCCCCTTCCCCTTCTCCATGCCCGGACTAAAGTTATCTGTGGAGTCTTTTGTGTTTCGTTTCGAACCTCTCTTCGAGCCGCCAAATCCGTATTTCTTGTCGCGCGCTTGTCGGCTCAGTTTGCCACCACGATTACCATCGCCGCCACCGCGGGTGCTGCGTCCATCGGAGCCCTTTCCACGTTTGGAAGGTCGGTCTGCGATGGCTTCCTCTACCGCAACGTCAAAGTCCTCCCCATTCCCGTTATCCAGCATATCCTTATGCTCTGTAGAAAAGAAAAAAAAAGAGAGTAAGCAAAATCACGACCAACAAGGAAGAAACAGGAAAACGGCGAGAAAGACAGCGTACTCCTTTTAAGCCCCTTAATCCTCTCCTCCATCTCCTTCTTCGACTTTTCTCTCTCCTTGAGCTTCTCAATCTGCACTTGTTTTCCAAACTTCTTGCCCTCCCTTTCCCTGCGCTTCTCCTCGCTCCTTTTGATACCCGCCTGCTCATCCAGCAAGCGCTGCCTTATCCGCTCCATGTGCGAGTCAGATTTAACCATCTCTGCAAAGTAGTCTGCTGGGCGGGTAAAGGGAAACTTGTGCTTCGTGGCGAGCGCACGTGCGGTATTGGCGCCATGTAAAGCTTGCTTGTAGCTAAAAGCGAATATATGTTCATATGGTGGGAGGGGGGGAGGATGGCAAGAGAGACAAGGACTCACAAAGCCAACTCGCGCTGCAAATCATCCTCTACATTAACCTCTATTCTTTCAGGATAAGTAACAACCAATGTCTCCGTCCAAGGTAACGAAGGATCCAATTGAATAACTTCACGTATCCGTTCAAGAGCAATCTTATATGCAGTATTAGACAACAAATACAGTTCGAGATAAACTCTACACACATACCTTGTTGTCAACTTCAATTTTTTGTTTCGGTATCGCGTCCTCGTCTGCGGAGTCTACTTCGTCAATAGGGACATCCCCTTCCTCCTCTTCAACTTCTTCTTCCGTTACGATATCTTCCTCTTCTGAACTGGACATTTGGCAAGAGTAAATGTTCTTTATTTGTCTCTATTTACACATCCCACAAATTTAATCTATCATCTTGTCAGGGCGTATATGAGGACTGACACATCAGCCAAACTTTCGAGGCTGCTCATTACAACGAACTATATCTTTTCAATCAGACGCTTTTTGAGAGTCTCGTCGACACAAAAGGCCCAGCCGGCCAGTTTCGACACTCAGATAACAAATCTAGAAGACCTAGCTACACCCGTAAATGGTCGTTATTGAACTACCCATACAACAGTAAATGATCTATATGTAATGTGTGTATTACCATGGAAAAAGTTTTATCTGGGCCAGCAGATCCAAATATAATAAACATTGCGAGTTGCTCATGGATGATTAACGTAAATGAATAGACGGAGCTACAAATCCTTGAGAGGGAAATAGAATCATACATCATAGCGCCATGCCAGTAGTAGCAGATGGTTCATCCGAATCGGACTGACTCTTGTCGTGAGAAGGGAAAGGTCTAGCAGTTTGTGGTGGCGACGGGAGAGAGTGCGTGGATGCTGGCTTGGAGAAATTGGGTGATAAGGGAGGTGGGTTGGGGGACACGGGTGCCGATGCACTAGGTACAGAGGGCTTCGCAAGGGAAAATCTACCCGTACGGGCAGAGAGGAAAGAGCCGATACCTGCACTCCACGATCCAATGTTCGGCCGAGCGGAACCAGGGGATGGGGACGGTTGCTGCGAGTTTGACAACTCCTTAGCTAACGGACGTGCTGTCTGTGGTTCGTCCAAATCTGCGCTGGATACCTCAACTGGTGTGCTTGAGCAAGACGTTCTCAAGTCATCAGTGGATGACGAAACCGAGTTGGCACGCTGGGCCCACCGCTCGCGCACACCCTCCATTGCCTTGAAAAAGTTGGCGGACCCGATGTTTATCGTCCGCGTAACAGCTTCACGTGCTGGCGCCAGCTGCTGTTCCAACTTCAGATCCTGAATCCCTTCTTGCAATCTGAGGCCTATATCAGAGACGACGGAAGGTTTTTCATTACATGGGTGCCTTTAAGAGAGTTAATAGGAGTTAAATAAAACGATATCGACACTAACCGAGGTTCCACAAGATCAAATAAAAGGGAATCTGTTATCCGGTCCCAGACTTCATAGGCATTTGTCAACTTGAACTCATATATCCATGCAGGATTGAATTCTATCATCCGTTGAAGGCGTCATAATGGGCGAAGAGCATAGTTGCTTACCATCCCATGGTGTTTGAAGCCCAGTTCCCCCTGTTATGAGGACACCATTTCCTTCACCTTTAGCCACGAAATCTCTATACTTGATCGACGCCAATGCGGCGGATATGTACTCCTCAAACTAAAACAACATGAAGTAGTGAACAACGAATAGAAAGGTCAGAAATACCTTGCTCCGAATATAGTCATCGCTACCTTTGAACCTGCAGACCGCTCTACTAAGCTCAACAGCCAGTTGACTAGCACACTTACTGCATTCCAGGCAACTTTTTTGGATCCTCATCGTCCCATGTCTCGTTAACTTCTCTCACAATCTCGTCAATCCACTTTCTGTCCGCTGCGGTAAGCCCTGCACTCCGTTCTAGTGTTGGATCTCGAAATTCAAGTGTGCCGTTGTCAGCCTATTTCTGTTATTTGATAACCTTCGAGATATGGGTAGAATTAGGCACGAACATTCACAAGGAGGTCGATCTCCTTTTGTTGGAATAGAATGGTATTTGTACTCCCACAAAGCCAGCTCTTCGTCTCCTTGATCATATCAACTTGCTGCAAGGGCAGATATGGCTGAAAGAATGCATCCTAATAAAAATCAAGAGTTATGTCATTGAAGCCCATGGAGCAACAGGGTAACGAATACCTTTCCAAATACGTCCAGGGGTAAACCAATGTAAGCCATCATACTTTTATGATCTGATGTTCGTAGTGACGTCGGTTTTGATAATGTGGGAGCTCGAGTTGTCAATGGTGGAGAACCACAATCGTCTAGCGTCTGTAACAATCCTGGTAATAGTGATACCAGAGAGTACTGGTATGTACAGAGCCGTTCTACAGGGTATCCATGAAACATAATCTAGAAGTCATGTCAACCAAAGAATTCACATATCGATGCTGTCCCTTACCCTTTTCTGCAACATGAGAGCTTTAACCAGAACGAGGGTCTTGTGCCGGAAATTATGTACAAGCTCGCGCCTGGAATAGTTTAAGTGCACTACCAAGAAGGCAAAGGAGCTACCTTACAAACTGGTGCCTATTCGTAGAACCACTGTCAATGGATGTTCTTTTGTGTATATATGCATCGGCTTACCCATGTATAGACCACTCTCAGTGAGTTGACTGCGTAGGGACAGCTCAAGGGAGGAACCAAAATCACCAAGAATAGTGGTATCGGAGAAGTCCCTATGACAATGACGCTCAGGATGCTTCACTCAAACCAATAACACCAACTTACTTCTGCATAAAGAGTGCAGTTGTGACAACGCCAAGCTTATCTCTGAACTTAGGTCTTAACATACGCAACTCGTGATTGCAAATGACTTTCACAAACCGTATTGGTCCAAAGACAGGTTGTGATGCAAGAACAACCACCGCCTTCTGAACAATAGACCTTGTCACGTCAGGGTCCTTGACAAGTAACGACGATGCTGCAATCTGCTGGTTACATCTTGAAGCATGTTACAAAAAATTGCGGTGTCTCAGGAACCAATGTCAGCTTACGAAATGCCAAAAATAGTGGTAGGATGGGGCCCTGACGGAACGACATGAAAGTACGAGTAATCCTCAGCACTCTGTCAAGTACTCAGTATTCAACTGCACAAGTTATAAACCACCGACTGTGGTTACTACTGTAACATACCATATGAGCGCCATCAGGCAAGGCGAGGAAGGGCAGGATTTTGGATATTTCTTCATTCTCAAAGATATCACCTTGACACCATTCAATTTTTGGCCCAACCTAGCGAGGAAAATGAGGACAGTTGTCCACTGACATCCTTTGAGGCTGACTATACCAAATGATTAAAATCCACCAAAGCGATTCCCAAAACAAGGGGACTATCCGGTATATTGACAAGGAGAGATTCAGGACGCGTCTTTCTAGACGATGAAGAGGCAAACGACGACAGAGATAGTGTACTGTCCCTGTGCAAAGGAGCGGGGGGATATGTGGGTAGGGAATTAGTCAAGTTGTCTTTTGGGTCTTCAAACACGGATGGAGTAGCTGATGTACTAGGTGTTTCATTGGGACCAGTTTCATGGGTATAGAGACTGGCGCCGTCTACCTCTGAGCTGAGATCGGTGTCTAGTGTATATGGACGAGATATACGCTTAGACAGAGAGTCTGCATCAGGCATGACAGCCGACATGGAAAGATGATTAGGCGGATTTAATATGGAATTGCGAGGTGATGCATGTGGTGACGAAAGTGGAATAGATCGCTGTGAGGCAGTGTCGCCATCGTCATCTTCCTGATGCTGTAGAAAAGCATGAATATCAATATTGTTGGGGGGAGAGGCAGCAATTGGGAAAGAGGTAGTCATGACAGTGCAGGTTGGAAAGAGACGAAATGGCAGAGAGCGTGATATCTATTCTAGGATAATGTCACGTATGTCACATCTACGTGACGAATGGCATGTCTCGGCGTGCGAGTCGCGCCGATCAAGCCGTTTTCCTTTTAAATCAAAGACTCGTCCTCGTCTTCACAATGCCACACCGCCTTTGCTCCAGTTTTCGACAGCCAGCTCATCCCACCATATCCGTATAATGTCTGCACTGGCTGTCTCCACACTCCTCTTCATCTTCTCCAACGTCGCCGCAGCCCCATCCAACCTGGACCCCACGCAGGCCGTGTTTGATACCACACTACCCCCTCAGATAGGCTGGTATGACCCTCGTAACAACGGTGGGCGCTTTCTTGATGTAAGTCGGCTAGTTCCTTTGTGTTACGAACCCCCTTCTCTGATCGTCACACAAGTTTACAACTCCCAAGTTCGGTGAACCTCTGAATGTCATAATCTCGGGTCTTTCAGATCCCTTCATTCTAACGGACTTTGGCTTCTCGTATTATACCAAGTAGGCCCGTTGCTTCCTTCCAACCCACGGCGACTTATCTCCCATCATCCTTCAGATCCCTTGGGTATTCTCAAGAATGTTTAGGCCTTCACTATGGTGACTTACATGGGGCAGACCTCGGAGACGGAGACGGAGTCAAGGAGCAACAGATCATCGTTCGTCAATATTACTTTCCTATATGGGGTACTTGTTGGGAGAGTCTTGCAGGTGAGTGTCTGCCTCGCGTATTATTACGCTTAGGCTCATGGCCACTTAGGGGGCCACCATTTCAGGGCCTGGAAACAGAACGGGTCGCTTGCGGACAGTGGAGCTTGGTTTATAGGGTACGTACCCCGGGTAGCATATATTTACACTCCACCGACTAAATTTCCTTCCCTAGGGCTTCAAAGGAGGAGGTACGCACGCTAAGACTTTACTCCATATTGGCCCTGACTATCGTGTAGAATTCAAGCAAGAACCATAAGATAGTTCCCAATGGGTATAACCTGGGTAACTTCATTTTCATTTCTAACAATGCCGCAAATAACATTTCGTTCCCAGGGAGGGACTGGCTCGTTGAGCGCGCCATCAAAGGTGGAAGATGGAAGAGCAACTGGTGGAAAGCCGACGTTGAATGGCGAACTGACCTTATTGAACCAGGAAGAGAAGGCGAGCACCGTCCTTACTACTACTCACCAAAACATAATAACGTGAATCATTAATTGCAGGCGTCAACCATGGCATTGCTCAAGACGGTCGCATAGCGATTCTTACCGTCCGTCGTCTCTGATTAGATATTATCCGTTCCCACTTCCCCCTTCAAGATTGTTAAAGGATTATATAACCCCTCAAGTATTATTCCTCATTTACCCTTTCACTGATGTTATAATCTTGTATTTATACCCTGTATCACCTTTCGTGTAGAACACGCAGACAATGAATTGATAACCCCATGGGCAATCTTTTATGCACCTAAGCTATCATACAGAGTGAAGCGCTGTCCCAAAGCGACCTTCCCGTCCCACACAGTAAAATTAACTCAAGCGAACAAGGTGAATGTCATATCCTGTCAGGAAAGCTATTGAAACTCCCAGCTCAACGACGCCCGTTCCTTCTATCTTCCTTCCTCTTTTCAATCTTACAGCCAACACATCAGCAACTGCACCATCACACAGGAGCCAGGAACAAAGACAAGAAGCCACGCACCCAAGCCTTCTTACAATCCCTATACGCTTGGAAATAATCTAAACATGCATCACGATCGTAGTTGTTCCGGTTCAAGCAGTCCATCGACGCCTTGGACGCAGCTGCACATGGGCTAGAGAAAGAAAACAAACAAAAGTGTGTTTTGTTTTTTTTTTTTACTCAAAGTCTTGTGATGAAAACGTGCGTGCGTGCGTACTCGATGAACTGGGACGCGACTTGTCTCCCCTTGAAGAAACATGCAATATTGTAAGCCCCAGATGTGTACTCCGCCTTGAGGGAAGAGCCGGAACGCACCTCAAACTGCTCCTTGTAGTCCAAGGGCTTGACGTTGTCTTGTGGTGGGGGTAACGAATCTTTCGCGTCCTTTGTCATATGGTATTGAACTCAGTGGGAAATTCGGTGGCCGAGGTATATCACGGTGTACCCAGGAGTATTAGTATTGTACACCCCACACAACAGTTCGCACTGGGAAAAGCCAAGCTTCAATCCAACTCCAATAAACTCAACAACTAACCTAACCTCCAACAACCTCAAACGATGACTAGAACTCGGTACAGTAAAAGTCCCATCCAACACCCACCACGCATTTCCACATCATAACCTCTCACAACGTCCATTCCTCCCTTTCACAGAGCAGTCGTCGGCAAAAGAGCCAACCCTACCCCAATCTCATCAGGCCGCTCACCCTCACCCTCCCCTCCCACTCCCCCCTCCCTATCACTCCCTGCCACCAGCACCAGCACCAGCACCAGCACCAACACACCCACCCAGCACCAGCACACCCTAAACCCCTACGAATCCCGCTTCGGCTACTCCCGCGCCGTACGCAAAGGCCCCTTCATCTTCATCTCAGGCACCACCTCCATCGACCCAGCCACCCAAACCCTCCTCCACCCCACTTCCGCCTACCTCCAAGCCACCCAAGTCTTCGCCGAGATCATCCGCGCCGTTGAGGCGCTGCAGGGTACCAAAAAAGATATCATGCGCGTGCGGATGTTTGTTGCTAGACATGAAGATTGTGAGGATGTGGGAAGGGCACTGAGGGATACGTTCGTTGGGGGTGGAGGAGGGGAGGGTGATGAAGATGGAAATGGAAATGGGGACGCGGAGGGACCAGCGGCAACGATGATTGTCGGTGTTGGCTTCGTGGATCCTGCAATGAAGGTCGAAATCGAGGCGGATGCAGTGGTCATGTAACCCTCAGCATTATCATTCAGCTCAACATGGAAACATGCCAAAAATAACACATCCAGCATGTATTAGTTCCAAATGCATTATCAGTCAAATATAATAAATATTCTACGTAATGCCAAAAAAAAAAAAATGCGCATTCAAATAAGAATTTGAAGAGATATGTGATGCCATGATACATGATTTAAGACTTCAAGAGGAGATGTGCATCAAGGGGAGGGTGGTACATCTACAGCCATAACAAACTGGAGATGGGTTATGCCATGGAGAGGGGAAGGGGGGGAAGAAAGAATGCAGAATTTGGGATAATGCTACAGCAATGAACATGGAACATGCGACTTATCAATGTGAGACAAGAAAGCATGACCAGAAGAAGATAAAACGAGAGAGGGGGGCTTCAATGCACCACCAACCGCTCGTTTCTCTTTCGCGGCGAATTGTCTTCCTTTAGGAGTAGAACGCATAGACCAGCAATAACAAACGTGACAGCGCTGGTGTATACAGGGATGGATCGGTCAATTACAAGGAGCATACCTCCAACTAGAGGAGCGACCATTCCCCCGCTAAACGGAAAGGAGTTAGAAAGAACGCTCAAAGGCGATGATATGCTACGTACATTCGAGATAATGCGGAAGCAATACCACATGCAGTACCCCGCACTATGTAACAATTGAGCGAAATGTTACTCCATCATGAGTCAAACATACCTTTCGTCCCGAAGATTTCGGGCGTCCAACCATATAGCACAGCCCACATGGTCTAAACATTCCAGTAAGCCAATATCCACATGTGGAAGTTGACGTGATACGCACAGTAGCACTTAGGCTAATCCCAACTGTCGTCAAACGCACAGCTAAAGTCGTATGTACTCTCACAAAGACAAGACAAAGAAGAGCCGTAAGGAATGTACTCCCCGCCAGGGACCATCTACGGCCGAGGCGAGATTCTATCAGATATGCACCCAACTTTGGGTTCATAAGTACGCTGATATACAGGAACAGGAGCTGGAACATACGATGGCGCCAGGACATCCTCCAATAGTAAACACCACCACATCCCATAGACTATCTTCAATCGACTTGGGCTTTGCAACTAAGGAAAGTGACGATGACCCAGACTCTAATAGCTTCGGTAGGAACACATTGAACATTGTATATGCTTCAACACCAGTCTATCAGCTCAATCCATCTCTTTCATATTGAACAGACACTCACCCAACGACATTGCGCACCACGCCGCCCAAACTAGCAACGTTGTCCTCAGCCACTCTGGAGACAACACCATCCAAACACGATCCATCCATGCGCAAAGTGGGTCAGCCAACCAACGTGGTAGCACGGATATCAGTCTGGACGCGGTCTTCTCACTCTTCCTTGAGAATGTCGAAGCGAAAGATACACGCGCCCTGCTTCTATCCGTCGGCTGTCTCACGCGGCTCTGCACCTGTTCCGTCCTTTCTGGATTCAGCGGCGCATCTTCTTTGTCGTCGTTTTCCTCCTCTACATCCTCTATCGTCTTTGATGATTCTGAGTGGGGTATCTCCCCTGACTCGACGCGATCAAGCGGGGTCGGGTTCTCCCTCGTTGCATGATAATCAGCTACCAAGGTAGAGCCAGAAGCGTTTGGACTGGATCCTCTAGGCGGCGAACCAAGGGGTGACGTTTCGTCAACTTCTTCATGCCCGCTCTTCCCGGCAATAGCAAGGGGAGCCGATTGGCCGTCACCGTTTGCAACCCTTGCGACGTCCTTGTCTACGTGTAACTGACTGGTCTCTCCTTCGGATACAGGGTGGTGATGGTCAATGACGTCGCCTAGTTCTATAGAAAGATCGGAGCCATTGAAGCGTGATATCATCTGCAGGGATTTCACCGCCTCATGAGGCCGACCCGCGTGCACAAGGTAGCGAGGGGACTCATGCAGGCGGAAGAAAACCATACGGGCAAGGAACATGGATAACGTCTGGGAGAGAGTTGAGAAATTTCATGGGGGAGTGAGGAGGGAAGCACCCAACGGAGTGGGTACGAGCACGTTTGTGGGTTAAGGAAACTGTGGGAAAAAACGAGTGTACATACAATAAGTCCAAGGCTAATCAAGAGGTATTGCCAGCCCTTGTTCTGGAGTTCAGGATTACACGGTAAGGGCGAGGGCGGGCACGAGTTTTTCGGAACAACTATAAGGGCAACAACAGCTGAGAGTACTGCACCAAAAGAAAAGAAAACAGATAAAGCAGTGACGAGGTATTGCTTTTCCTTGGGCATATGCTCGAGGAGGAGTGTACCATCAGTAGGCATAGAACCCTAGAATAAAATTAGTTAGCCCCATGAATAAATTTGTAGAGCTCTCACTCCAACAGCACTTCCAAGAAAGAATAGGGTGACGCATAGGGTGGTGAAGGAATTGGCGAAGGAGGCGACAAGTCCGAAAAGAGCCGTGAAAAATAGTGTAGCGTTGAAGGCAGCGCTTCGCCCCAAGAGGTCCGAACCTATTAAACTCTCAACGAACAGGCGCCCTGCACGACCCTTGAATGACTTACACGTTCCCCAACCTATAGCCCCAAACATCATTCCTGCAAACATTGACGATGACAGTGCGCCTATGTAGCTATCAGGCACTAGGAGGTTGAGTAGCATGCTAGTTAGTTTGGGGGGACAGGGAAATTTGTTCCGAAAGGATTAACCTGAGTAGTGCTGCTGCACTCTTGGTAGAATGATTGCTATTGCCTGGATCCACATCTATGACACGCGTCAAAAGAAATGAAAGACTAAAATGAAGATAAACTACATTGTCGGCCATCCAACCTGTCGAGTATTGTAAATAAGTGAGTAATTAGCACCTTGCGTCATTAGGAGCTAGAGCTCACCGAAGCCACACAACGAGAGAAGTGTCCATTGATAGCTGCCCATACCAATACGATCTATGGTTCTATCGAGCTGTGACCGTGGATATTGAGTTACCTGTCTCAGTAGAGAGACGTTGTCTTACAGGAGTACGACCATCGTGACAATTGTCAGAAGCATGAACGTCGCGAGATTGTTGCTCGAGGTCTGAGAGATAGTCGTCAGACATTGAATGTTCTGAGAGAAAGACAGAAGCGCGAGGAGTAAGGGAAGCCATTGGAGAGGGGGGGAGGGGTCGGGTATATGAGATGAGGGTTAGAATAGTGTCAGTGCTAGATCTTGTTTCCCACTCCCCCCAAAATAGGCAATCACGAAAGGGCCGCTCAACGTTGACGGCACTCACCTGGCATTGCGCACCACTGAAGTTACTTGCTCTCCTTAGAATACGTGTGCCCCCGAGTTTCCACCAAGAACAATCTCCTCCATTCTCGCTTTCTATATGTATACCCAGTAAAAATTTTGCCCACAATCTTGTGACTCGCAGAATTGAGTAAGCAATCTGTGGGTCCCTTGCTTTGTCAGAAAGCCCCCGGCTGCAGCGAGCCTTGAATGGCATCGATAAAGCCCGTTTTAGTGCCAGAATGGGTGACCGTGGTTGCCCGCATTAAGGAAGGAAAGAAAGTGCCCGTCAGTACAGTACTCAGCCCTACAAATCAACTTCCAGGTCACAGAAGCAGCAAGTTTAGATATTAAAGATATCATGATGCATCTGACATGTACTCCACTTAACATAATACCCGTTGCATCATACTCAGCACGAGGCTCGAATAAGCGAAACCCGTCGCTGGAAGATAGTATTACCTTAAGATGTCATAACAACGCCGTCTATTCATTTGGTTGTACACAGTACAGTATACTTCACTTGTGCATACTGGACCATTCAAGCTGCCATCGCCAATGTCAATTACTGTACAGTAATTCCAAACGCCGAATTAGTTCGGGTATCCGGCACCGCTTTCGGCAAAGTCGAGTCACAATGTGACAGGTTTATTTCCCTGTTAATGCATCTATTGACCGACGCAGGCGTCGCCTCGTCTTTCCATAGAGGAGAAAAATGGACAGCGAAGATGACTTTGATTGGGAAGAAGTGCCAGTCCCAGAACACGAACATCACATTGAAATAACCCTACAAGCACACTCAAAGCCAGAAGCGGCTAGCAAGTACTGTCACAACTCCCATTTTAAGTTGCATGAGCTGCTCTCCTGACTCCTGAGCTAGAAAGAGAATCGGCGGTGGCATATCCCATGCTGAACGCTTACGGCGTGTTGACTGCCACAAGATACACACCATCGTTCTTCTCGCCAATGCGCAGGTACGAAATAAGTGGCTTAATGATCCTCTATTACATGTACGCGTGCTTCAGCTCCTATTCCACCCACTAGCCTGATTCTCTCTCCAAGGCTCGTCTACTTTCCCTGACACCCCTCAACCTCCAAAATGGATTTGCCATGATCCACAAATCACGCGTGCCAGACCAAAATCAGCGTGGGCGCATGTTCGAAGCCGCCATCCGAAGCCTCACCGAGTGGTGGACTGACACATTCTTCGATGTTCTGCCAGAGGGACATTTGCGAAGTCGCACTTATGATGATATTCAAGGTCGTCTTATTGCCGAGGGTCTCGTTTCATCTACACCTCCAGAGCCACAGTCCACCTCCTCGTCCTCCACGCCTCCAGACGAAACTGCAATCGCTCTTTTCTTAACTTCCAACCTAACATTTCCAGACGAAGAGACGCTTCAGGATATCTTAGATGACGACGGGGAACGAATACGAGGACCAAAGAGTCTTATGAAACACGCTCTCATGCGTTGTGGTTCAAGGGATACGAGTGCACAACTTTTCACCGCCTTATGTAGGGCCCTCGGCATACCGGCCCGTCTCGTAGTCAGCCTACAAAGTGTTCCCTGGCGAGCCAAGGAAGGAAGGCCAAAGCCCAAGTATCCAAAGAAAGTAAAAAATAAGGGCAAAGCCAAGCAAGTGGATGAGGAAGGTAGCACCAATGGGCAAGATGATGAAGAAGAAAATGAGGATGATATGGAGGAAGTTGTTATTTCTACAACACCTGCCCCTTCATCTGCAAAAGGTAAAGGTAAAGCAACAAATCAATTGGAACCATTCCCTGGCTCAGGAAGGAGAGTGGAAGATGACATTGTTGTCGAAACTAAGAGTGAAAAGTCGAAAGGCAAGCAAAAAGCTAGGCCTCCTATCAAACTTCGCAAGCAGAGAAGCAAAGGAAGAGGGTCCCCAAGTGGAAGTGGAGTGCCTAGTCGACCTCGTGAGCACGATATATTCATGACCATTTTAGACCTCTCATCTTAATGACCAAACAGTTCCTCCCAACCCAATGCTAATCCCGCCTGTATTCTGGACCGAGGTTTTCTCTCGTCCAGATGGACGCTGGATACCCGTTGACCCCATTCGCTGTTTCGTAAACAAGCGCAAGGTCTTTGATCCTACGCCAATAACGTCTGCTCTAGGACCTGCTTCATCTCATGCCAATTCGCCTTTCTCAGGGACATCTACACCAACTGGCTCCACAGTGCGACAGGAGAACAGAATGGTGTATGTACTAGCGTTTGAGGAAGACGGGTATGCACGAGACGTCACAAGGCGGTATGCTCGCGAATACAGTACCAAAGTCGCCAAGGCTCAAGGCCTATCTGTTACTGGCGGGGGAGGAAAGGGAAGGCAAATATGGTGGGAGAGGGTAGTTGCCTCAATATCGAGGCCTTATCGACTGGTAATGGAATCCGTCTTCACACAAGATTGCTGCTGATGCATTGCATTGGTAGCACCGAGATGACATAGAGGACGAAGAACTTGAGATTGCGCAGCTCACAGAAGGCATGCCAACCACGCTTGCCGGTTTCAAGGACCATCCTCTGTGAGTTTGGTTACCCACGAACAACATACTTGGATATTAATCATCCAATAGATATGTCCTCACACGCCACCTCAAGCAGAATGAAACAATTCACCCGCCTCCTCCTGATACGCCTGAGCTGGGAAAGTTTAGGGGCGAGCCAGTGTATCCACGAAGTGCAGTTGTGTCTCTCAAGACTGCTGAGAATTGGATGAGGTCGGAGGGAAGGTCTGTTAGACCAGGATGTCAACCTCTCAAACTAGTCAAATTTCGCGCGGGAACGATCAACAAGATGCGTGAGCTCGAGATGTTGCGAGAAGCGGGATCCAGTGCTCAGGGCTCAAGGCAAAATGAAGGGGTCGCAGCAGACGGCGACGCCGGAGGGAGTGAGATAATGCAGGGACTCTATTCCCGCTCCCAGACAGAACTATACATACCAGATCCTGTTGTAGATGTAAGTCCACCCCTTTCTTTATCCTTGCAACCCGACTGAGTCTTAATTCATTCTTTTGATGATGATGGTGATTTTGTATATCAATTTTTTAAACTTCTGTCGCCTGGTCGTTTATCCACATTGGCCTTTCGACTTGGTAACAATGATTGCTGCCTCCCTGGATCAATTTTCAACAAACATAGGGGAAAGTACCAAAGAACAATTTTGGAAATATTGATTTGTATGTCCCATCTATGCTTCCCAAGGGTGCCGTCCATGTTCCATGTGAGTTCCATCTTTTCATGCATTAATATTTCCCGGCATTTCGGGAAAAAAATAACGTATTTTGACATGGTCCCTTGCTTTACATTGCTTGCGGGCGACCATATGCTGGTTCGGCAATTCTCCAATCTTCCCGCGATGATACACTATGATGGTCGCTATGTTAGTCAGAGGTGTTGCAAAGATAGCTCGGAAGCTGGGTTTTGATTTTGCTGAGGCTGTGGTACGTGTCTAGTCGTCTGTCGGCTCCCACTACGTCTTTCCCCTCTCGTATTTTTTCAAATGTACCTTTGTTTGCTCCGGCCACCGCCAATTCTCTTTACTTGTGATCGTGTGATCACCCAGACTCGAACGATACGCTCGGTCTTTTCCTGGTTAGGTCTCCGTGGCACTTTTACACCTTTTCCTTGGGAATGGTTCTCATTCATCATACTAACATTGAGAATTGCCACAGACCGGTTTTGAATTCAAAAAACGCCGAGCCTTTCCTGTCATTGAAGGTGTAGTCATTGCAAGGGAAAACGAATCGGCATTACTCGAGGTGAGAAAAAAAAAAAACAAAAACTTGTTTTCTCCATCCATTTTTCTGGTTGCACCAGTAATTAATTCTTTTTACCAACAATTCAAGGCATTTTGGGAAGCCGAAAAAACTGCAGAAGAAAAGGCTCGAGCTAAACGTAAAGACCAAGCGATAAAACGATGGACGAGGTTGATACAAGGCCTGCGTATTCGACAACGTTTGCAAGAACAGTACCGTAATGCGCCAACTAGCAACCAGGAACCAGAAGAAGTGAAAACAACTGAGGAGAGGAACGAAGAACTAACAAAGGACGAAGATGGATCTCAACCTGTGGGTATTCAGTGAATCTGGTCTCACATTTTCTAATTATGGTTAACGGTCTTTCTCTGTTTTTTTGTGTAATTTTCTTTGGTAGGACCCTGAGCCTTCTGGTAGTGGTGGCGGCTTCCTAGTTGAAGCAGGCGATGTGGTACAATCGTTTAGCCTACCCCGGTACCAACATGTCAACTTGCCTTTCGATCCCATACCCCACAAGCCGCATAAGCAACCCACTAATACAGAAGACAAGGACAAAGACGGCGATGACGATATTATTATTCCAGAATACATAACTTACGACATTCAACCCATGGAAGTTGACGAAGACAACACAGCGGCACAAGATGACAGCTCTTCGGCAGCAGCTCCTGGTGGTGGTCTCATGCCAAAGACAATGCAGGAGCTGGCCGAGGAGGCGGCGGCGGCGAAGAAGCACGTTGCCGAAGGGATTTCCCCCAGCCCAGAAGCCGCAGAAGACAGTTTTGCAACTACCAAGTCGGGTCCAGACAACCGGAAGAACAAGAACAACAACCAGCCTTCTATGTCTTTACGCTCACAGGACCCCTCCATCGGCGTCTCTTTGCACCGAGGCACAGCCTTGACGACAGCGAAGACGAGAAACAAAAGCGCAGCAACTGGCAGAAGGTCCCTGAAGCGACCCAAGCGTCCTGATAGGAGAGGGCGTGCTGCTGCCCCTCGGCCCCCGCGAAAGAAGGGACGATTGCGTGACGCCGACGACACGGGTGATGGGGTGTCCGATGAGTTAGATGTTGACGAGGATAAGTTTGGCTCGGAGGTATCGAGCGGCGGCGACGACGACGATGTCGATGATCAACCCGAGTCATTGTCAAAGAAACGCGGTCGAGCCCCACGGAATGCTAAGTTGAACCTTACGCCCGCATCACCACCTACAACACGGACGTTACGACCCCGTAGAACAAAAACTCAAGCACAAATTGAGGAAGAGCAAGAGAAGGAAGATGCCTATAGGCGGGCCGTGGCTAGCTAATGCACATGAACCCCTATCCTTATCCATCCAACTCCCGTTATACCTACCCCATTACCACGCATCTTACTAAATCATTACGAACAGCCGAAATTTCTTAATCTAGAAATAAATCATCCTAATTTTTTTCTGGTGAATTGTGGGTTGTCTACCTGTCCCAAACACTCTGGGAGATCTACTTGCTAGGTGAGTTATCATTCATGCACTGGTACTTCTTCAGTCCCATCTCCGGGCACGGCGGAGGAACTGTTGGGGTAAGGCACTAAGCAGGCAAAAGTAAGGTAGGAGGTGTGGCCTCGGACTTCAGGGAACGACTTTGAAACAGTAATTCTGGAGAAGGGAGCAAAAATTGATGGAGTAACAACCGTATGACGAGAAGATCCGTCAGTTGGCCGAGAAGCATTAGTACCAACGTCACCCTGACTGCTTGTCGCATGCTCAGTTTCGGGAGTGTATAGTTGCGGTATCTCATACTCGTATGTAGGGACCTCGCTTCCTGTGTCTGTCCTAAATTTCTTGCTGCTTATCGGTGGAATCCCGTTACCGTCATCGCCATCACCAATATAGCTATTGTTGTTCTCCAGAACGGAATGACCAGAATCTGCATCAGCTTGATCATCTTGATGCCGTTTACGTTTGTGGGTGCTTCCACTACCTCCACTTTCACCAGCCGCTGCTACTGATAATTTGGCCTTGTTGGCTGCAATTTGACGGAGCCGTTTCTCTTCTCTTCGCAATTCAGACTGTTTGAGCTTCTCTGCCGCTTCTGTTACGGAGGGAAGAGTAGGGATCTGCGATACGTCGTGTGGTCGCTGGAGAGTTTCGTACATTGTGATTTCTGAACAATATCACCAATCCCAAGCTCAGAATAGTCAGGGCTATGCGGACATGTGTACCAACCAACGAATCCCGCCTCGTTCAAGACACTAACAGTGCGAAGAACTTGCTCTATGCAGGGACTAAAGCAGCATATGCGTGTTATTTTATCTTTCTTTGCTGTTCGTGAGATCGGGGGACTAGATGCACGAAATATGGCTCACACGCAATGCGTTTTTGGCGTGTTCAATAGCATCCCAAGGTGCTGGTAGGTCTAGAAAGACTATCGTGCCCCACCGGCATTACAAGGCAAAAAGTACGCATATAAGCCACAAGAACGGGATTACTTGGTATTCTTACAAACCAGCGTCTGCCATGTCCGAGATAGTAAAACCATCTTTGCAGACATTCCGATGTGTTAGAGTCACGATATCGCTAAAACCGTGTCGATTGAATTCCTCGCTAATAGGATGTCAGCATATAGTCAGAAAAATGGTAAGATCAGTGTACCTCGCTTTGTGTGCCCTCGCCTCGTGGAACTCATAGGTCCATAAATGCCCTGTCGAACCAACGGTTCGCGCTATGGAATGGGAGAATGAGCCTGAACCGGTGCCTATTGAAGATAGTGAGGCTGAGAGCTTGCTGAGTTTGGACGACTGGTTTACCTGTATATTTCAAAGTATAAGTAAGATAGAAATCTATTGAAACATGAACATATGGTGAAAAGCCGGATGGAGAAAGGACTCAAGTTGGGAGTTGTGGAGAGATCTCAATGAAGGATCGCATTATAGATCCAGCACATGAACGTCATTCTAGACCGGCGTAAACGTATTTACCTGCTTCTACGACCTTGCTGCCGTGTTTGAGATCAAGATGAGAAGTAATGAATGCAATATCGGCTAGATACAGGATTTGGGTGCGATGTGGTAGAGCCATTGTCCACAGTTCGGGGGTGGGACGTAGGAGGTGGACGAAGCCCTTGCCATTACGAGAACCAACCTTTGAGCCGTATGGGACGCCAATAAGATCAGAATGTCGGTAGTAACCAAACCTATTGTTGATTTCGTGACCGGGGGTTATGAGAATGGACTGGATGATATCTCGCGTCTGGATATGAAAGTTTTCTCAGGGTTGGGGTAGTAGGGAAGAGGAGAGATGACGAACCATCCAAAGAATCACGGTGTCGCCAGCAGCGATTTGGGGGGCCGTAGACCACATGATGGGAGGAGGCGAAGAGGAAAGTCAGGGGAAGAATCTAGATTTAGAGGAGGAAGGGAGAAAGATCTGGGAGATGAGTTGACGCCAAGTGGCGGGATTTGGGCGAGAGATTCCCATTCAATCTATCCAACGAAAATAATACAAAGCGGCATGCCCCAATCCAATTTCCTAGTTACACCCCTTCCACTCCCACCTTTCAACTTACTGCAATGGATCCCTCTCCACCGTGTCTCTCCTTCAGTGTGTATCTCTTGGCCCCCCCAGTTCACTGCACCCCACTCATTCTCTCTTTTTTTTTCAACAGTTGGTATCGTCGACTTTTCTCAGGAGGTCATTCATTGTGGCTACACTCCATATTACCCCATCCTCACTCCCTTTAACCTCTTAGGCTAAATGGATATATATGACTCCCTCTGTTACCGATCTTCTCGGTGAGTTATACTCGTAAGCTTCGCTGCTGATTTTCTAAAGAAAATCTCGTGCTCCTCTCCAGGTTACGAGCCTAATGAACTCATTGGCAAGCCCTCGCTTCCACTTGTCCATCCGGATGAATACCCTCGAGTCAAACAACTGCACTAGTATGACTGTCTTCAAAACCAGGTCATCATGCATTTTATTGACATCCCCCTAGTGATACTATACAACTAGACAAAGCAGCATGTCTCGTGTATCTGCGGATGCGACACAAAGACCCATACAAGGGTTATATCCTCTGTGGTATTGTGAGTCCAAAAAGTCCTCATTCTAACATGGCACTCATTTACCCCTTAGTCGCGGTAAGCTTTCCCATCTGATGGGTAAATATTTATTTATTGTTTCAGAACCGTTGTCCACAATGTGCTGGTCGGGAGCGTATCATTTGCCCAGCCCGGTGCTAAGGCATTACAAAACGCCTCCACAGCCACAGAAATAACCGTCCTCACGCCCAACGCCACTAACTTCGAGTTCAGGGTATGTCCCAAGAAGCCCTAATCTCAAACAACTCTTCTGACCATTTAGGACAGCGGTGGAATGATCCATCCCCAATAGCACTTGACCCCATGCCGCCCAGCATGAACTCACCGGCTTCACCAACACCCTCCTCACCCACGTGGGTGCCGAGCAGCCCGGGGAGCTCCAGGAGTGATTCTCAAGACCGTAGCCCCACTCCAGATCGGGACCCTGGGCATCTCAATTTCGATAACCTAACTTTCCAGTCCTATAGAACAGCCTTCATCCTCAACCGTTTCTCGGTCAACTGTACGATTGAGTACTGCACCAACGATTTCTTCCTCAGGACCATGGATGCCATAGGGCGGCCCTTCTTTGACTTTGTAATCAAAAAGGACGAAGATGTCGTCCGGAGCTGGATAGATTGCGTCAAAGGGTGGGGAGTCAACGAACGGGGTCAGCCAAGTGACGGCGGCTTCGGGTTTGGCAAGTTCACTCTGATTCCAAAGGGACGTGATTCAACGTCGGTGATCATCTTGCTCCTTGGATAACCGATGGCTGATAATCTCCTTGGTGCAGTGAACGAGTCCCTGAGCCGTCTCCAACGAGACATCGACATGGATCTAACTCGATCTCGAGGGCCCGTCCAACACGGGCACACGTCTCCCGCGCTGAGCGTCTAGTTGAGCAGCACCGGGTAGACCAATCTTCCCGAGAATCCCCCATGCCGATGCTTGTCGATGCCATTTTTTCCGCGCACTCTGATGGCCTCATGGTCATCCTGCGACGTGCTACCCCATGATTGGTGGCGCCTCGCTGCCTTGCCACAATATCTGGAACCGCCTCCTTTCAACACCTACTTGATCTCTGTACTGACAGGAGCTGTGGGATCTCCGATCTCCGTAATTTTCTTTTCATCTCAATTGCTGTCCGGTCGCTTTTGCTCTCCAATTGGTTGTCAAACAGTGTATACTCAACTGTATCTCCCACTCTACCGCCTACTCTCTATTCCCTCTGATACCTATGTTAAACTTATACAACATGTAACAATCTATTGCCCTTCATGGTATCTGTGGGTCCACAAGTCAGCAGATCAGCCTATAATAATCAACCGACAGAGGCTCTGACCGTCCTCGTGAGCAGACGATGTCAACACACATATCTATACACCCTCAAGATCTGACTCAACCACGATTTCCTTCCATTGTCTTTTTTTTTTTGGCTACAACATACTCGTCTCCCCCCCTTCCTTCCATAGTGAAACTGATCTGGTGACCCACGCTGTCTAAACAATCTTCCCCTCTCTAGAGCCGCTGATCTGAGGCTTGGATCAATCCGTAATTGTGCTCATATAGGGGAAGCTACTAAATTTGATCCTTATGTACGTGACATTTACTCGCTAAAATGCTTCACGGGATGGGCATTGCAACTTTTTGTCGGATCTTGACACTAGTGGCCAAGGGCCTTGGCGGCACTTTTCTTCGGCTCATCACAAGAACAAAGCTCAATGGCCTGAGATTCAGCGTCATTTTAGTATGACTGAACTCAATCTCTGTAATCTCTCTAACGCGTGGCTTGGTGGAGGACGGAAGGGAATACATGACAAACTAATTTTGTGCCAGTGTGGATGTAATAAAATACCTCATTGAAGGGTCCCAATTTATCTTTTTCCACCTTTCCATTCTTTCACATGCGGACCTGGTTGCTTATCTTCCCCGAGATTTATTCCCAAGCCTTCATTTTCACATGTTGTAATTGATTAATTGGCACTTTCAATTACCTCAGCGTCAACCACAAGATAAATTGTCTCAAAACCTTACTCTATTCGTCGCCACACTCATCAGATTGTCGCTGTTTTTGCACACAAAATAGAATACTCGCTAACAAAAACAAAGCCCAACAATAGCAACACGTTAATCACAAAGCGACACCAACACGATAGAAATCTGGTGCAAACGCGTTCGGGTTCGAGATCTGGATGGTGTTTGTTTTCCCAGCGCGGAAACCCGAAAGAGACACGAGGTACCCAGAGAACAGGACATCCCAGTTCTGTGGCGTAAAGCAGATTGCACAATCAATTCAAATCAGCGACAGCTTCGACGGGAGAAGGCCTGTCTGTTCCATCGACTTACCTGAGCCGAAATAGGCATCTGCACCTGCACTGCCGTTCCTCCATTCACACTCAAAAAGGCATTGCGGCAGTTGGAGCATGCTGTATTTCCAAAAACGTAATCTCCGTTTATATAGTCCATTGAAATGAGCTTGCTCCCACCGGAAGTACCCCCATCAACGTTATTGATAGTGAGAGTGCCACCATTTCCGACGAAGCCAACAACAGTAATTGAAGAGTTTACCACGCGTGTCGTAGCGCCTCCAGCCAACGTATTGGACGACGCAGCTGCCGAATAAAATGTGAAACTGGGAGGCGGAGCGACAGTTGCACTAGATAGCTTCAGGACGAGACACCCGTGGGCGTCAACATTGGTGGTATATCTGGCCTTCATGAGATCACTCTCACGTTGGACCTTACAGGAATACTTACGAGCCTGTGAGCCTTCCAAGTGACGCACCAGAAATGAGGTTAGTAACTGTAGCCGAAGAGAAACCAACGTCTGCGAAATCGAATGTCAAAGATCTCGCCGAGTTGACCCAATTGATGATGACTGTACAGAGTCAACCATGTGTTGTCTAGCAAGATATGGGAGAAGTTCACCCGCGACAGTTGACCCATCGGAGAGCGGCCCTGCCCACACATCATGGTCATTGGTGTATCGACGCTTGAAAGTTATTGATTTTCCTAATGGATCTTGCTATTGCAGTCATCCGTGAGCTCATAACGTGTGGAGCAAATGTCATATTTTTTTACATTTAACGCAATGATCCGCTGGTTTTTCAGAATATTCAACGTTTGACTGGAGGGATTGTTAAGGTCTGTGGAGATGAGAAGGGGTGACCTAGGATAGAGACTCAGCAGCCGTGTTACCTGAATCTGATTTCTTACTTTGCCGCGGCCCAAAATGCAAAGTGTGTCTGTTGCTCTGCGACTGTCAAACCCTGATTACCCACCTCTAACATATCAAGATCTGGCAGCTTTTTTTAATTTGGCTAGTGTAATGCATGTGCTAGCGCTACACACCATTCCAGGCACCAGTCCCAGCAAATTGGGTTATAGGAACTAATTGGTTGATAATTCTGAATAAATTATCCCAAGAGGCGGGAGGACCGATGTCATTCCTGTGGTTTTGATGAGTTTCCGGATTCCAGTACGATACTAGAATTGTATTTTACGAGATTCTCCACCTGTACAACAGTCAGTAAAGTGGTCGTGTGATGAGCTATACTTACGAATTCCCAACTAAACTAGCAGGCCACCTTGCGGGATCTAATTCGACACGAGTCGAGTAATCGATAAAAGAAAGCTATGATTTTCTAAGTACCTTGGACGCCCCATTCGCAAATTGAGAACACGATAGGCCTCCCTGTTGCATGCAAGGCGTCGCGCATAGTCGTGTAATGTGGCTATGAAAATATTAGAACGAGATAATGATCACACAATCTTGAAAGCAGACTTCAATCTATTTCTGTGCGAGTTAGGTCTAATCAGAGCACCCAAAAGGATCATACCTGGATGGGAGGGTTGAAATCCACGAAGTCAGTTGAATTAACTAGATGGATGAGTAAGACTCCCTTATGGGAAGCATATATGTTGTCGATATCACCATACCAGCATAACAGTTGTCGTACTATGATGCCGATGCCATTAGACGCCTGTTTCTTCCATTCTTCATCATCACTAACCTTGAGGTAGTCTGCTCCCCAAGAAGCAAACGTATTCGCATCGGATGTTTCATGCCCAAGGCTGCCGAGATAGTGGGCTGTCCCTCCCACAAAATCGCAAGCAAAAACGCCCCTACCCAAAGATTGGCGTGCGAAACCAATGAGAGAGATAACAATAAGTTACCCATCCGAATACACTCCAAACTTAAGTCCGAGGCTATGGATAAAGGATGACAGTGCAGGAATCCCAGATGGAATAGTAGATGTATCCCAAGTGAATCCACCAGTGGAATTTCGCGTTTTGCCTTGCCATCCACAGTCACTTAATCTAGTTAGGATATATTTTGGAGCGTTGGGCTGCGTCTGTCTCACAGGTTGACATATTGATACCCCAGGGAACTGAGTCCCAAATCTATCAACCTCTGTGCAGCAGTTCTATATTGTGATTCGGTCGTAGTGCATCTGAGACGAAATGGGCAAGGGGATTTTACACGGGACGATGTCACATAACTTACAGGAATGCGTTGTAGGGGTTCCAACCCATTGGTGGTTTTACGGCTACACCATTATTCAGAGACAAGGCAAGCTGGACAAGGGCCAAAGTAGCCAGAATTGTTTGAAATTGCAACATCTTTACGCAGTTGTGCAGTTGCTGGGCTGAAAGCATCCTTTTCATACGATAGCAGCAAAGATTCCCATAAAACAAGGCTATAACGGGTTTAGAATTCTCGTCGCGGGCTCGAGTTGCGGGCCGCTATTGTACACGGTTTTAGTCATGTGTTCTCCTGTGACTTGCTGGCGAGGCACCGGGCCCTCACTTAGATGGCTGTAGCGCGGGCGTTGGTAGCATATAGATTGATGAAGCCCACCAAGCGGAACGTTTAGAGTGATGGCGTCGTCGCGTAAAGTTGCCTTATGTGATCAGGTATAGAGATTAAATTTGAGGGCTTTGTTTTCAACATTAGTCTGTGCTCACCATGTCCCTTGAAATCCCTGAATCCCTCGTGATCTCCTCAGATCCACTTCACGTAAGAATCCTCCGATAACTCTCATGCTGATTGAATCACTCGTGCCGTATAGCCTGCCAATCTCATACCTGAACTCTGTCGGACATTTTATCATGTGTGTAATTTTTTCCTTCTCTTATGCCTACGTTTTCAGTCCCGTGACAGCTCGGATGGGTAACCGGGACGGGGGGCGGTATTTGCATACGACTTGAGTGAGTAAGCTACCACCTCGTTCGCGCAACGTGGTTCATATATGACCGTCTAGTGATAAAGTCTATATCGCACCATCTGGTGTGCAAAAAGAGCGCATACACCCTAGTCATATTTTCGTACTACCATACCCACAGGCCTTTCCCAATGCTGATCGTGTATTTCTTCGACGGCCCGCTCTAGATCTCAAGGAGTCGGCCTGCACTCCGCTCTTCTGGAATTCATTTGACCTTCGTGGTGCAGGCAGCTGCATTCACACACATTCTCAAAATGCCGTAATGGCTACCTTGTTATGGCCTGGGCCAGTCTTTACAATATCTCACCAAGTATGCTAACGGCATGCAGCATGCGAGTGATATCTTATTGACATTTCAAATAGGAGGTGATTAGCAGCCTATTCTCTGACTTGAAAATGCTTGGCTTAATATCGATATCACCAGATGATCAAGGGTGTTCGAATTGGTGGAGTGGGAGCTGCCATGTCTTATCTTGATACACTGGAAGTGCCGATCATCGAGAATACCCCTCATGAAGAGGACCTCAGAGAGAGTATGGCCGAAGCTATGAAGAAGTATCCGGATGCCGCGGCGGTTCTCGTTCGCCGTCATGGTGTTTATGTATGGGGTATGTGACCGATAAGAGAAATAAGCTAGTATTGACATCTACAAGGATTGGACTGGCAAAGAGCGAAAACTCAGACAGAGGTATGAACTTGTGCCTACTTCTGAGCTTCTAGTTCCTGCTCAAATTCGGCACTCAGTGTCTTGATTACTTATTTGAGGTTGGTGTAAAGATGAAACTTGCCGGGCTACAGACAGTTCTTTGAGATGTCCCATAATTTGAGGCTTGCCCATTTTGTAGCTCTGTTTCAATAGAAAAACCTGATGTGACAACGACACGATCAGTCACATGTGACACCGTGATGACGCGACCATTTATTTCGTTTCGTTAGCGCTGACCATCTGAACCAACAAATGAGGCAGGAAAGTATCAGCAATGAGCATCTATCGTATGTATTTCATTCGATATTACGTGCTGATTAATACAACCTTATGCGAGCCTCATGATCACAGCGTACTAACCAAAGGTGAGTCATATGTACCTTTAGGCCGATTCTGGATTCGCTGATCATCCCAAGTCTTTGGATTTTCGGCTTACAAGGGCAAGCAACGGGAGATTGTTGAGGCTGCGGCAGAAGGCGCGTACTATTGGCTTTGAATTGAACGTGTCTGTGCGAATATATGTGCTATATAGGACTAGATGTTCTGGTAGTGGCACCTACTGGAATGGGCAAAGTAAGTAATCATGCACAATATATTCATCAACAATACAAGATATCACATGAACACCGCCATAGAGTCTCTGTTTCCAAATTCCAGCTATTGCGGCCAAAGTGCGAGCGTATTTCTATGGTGTAGCCTCAACTCCATTATTTACTATTGTTCGTTAGCATGGCATTTCTATTATCGTCTCACCGCTTCTGGGTGAGTTTTTAATGGCTATCCAATCGTCATGCATGATGACATCTGTACTTGACAGCATTGATAAAAGATCGTGAGTCTCGCATAATTTTTCTCAGCTCTTATATCCCGATCTTCTGTACACATGACATCTTAGAAGTGACCAAATTGCAGAGCAAATCAGTGGCAGCAGCAGCCTTATCTTCTGAGACTTCACAGGAAGAGAAAAGTTATGTATGTATTAGCTCTCAATACAGCTACAATGGTGCCCATGATTATTGTCAAGATTATTCAAGAACTCTCTTCCGGCAAGCCTAGGATCAAGCTACTGTACAGTGAGGACCACTCGTTTTGGGCGGCATGTCTTATGACTGAGCACGCCTAAAGTTACCCCTGAAAAACTCTGTACAAATGACTTCATCAACTTGCTCAAACGTGTGTACCAAGAGAATGGCTTGAATCGATTAATAATTGACGAGGTGAGTCTTTTTCGTGACCATTAAACCAAGAATAAATAATATGGTTCAAGGCGCATTGTATATCTGTAAGTTGTTCATCGCACCCTTAAACGACGTCTTTATGCTCTTCAGGAATGGGGCCATGATTTTCGGGCCGAATATCGGCGTCTTGGGGTGTTCCGAGAGCGTTTTCAAGATGTTCCCATCATGGCTCTCACTGCAACTGCCACCCCTACGTAAGTCATGCCAAGAACTGCTGAATGTCAAACCAGAAATGATATAATTGTCAAGAGTTCAATCTGACATCATTCGAAGCCTTAATATGAATGAAGACATGCTCTTCCGCGCACTTCATCCCTTCAATCGTGAGAACCTCTTCTATGAAGTAAAATCCCTTCTGCCGGATTTGGAATTCGATCAATTGACGGCTCTTTAGGTCCGGTATACTGCTGCGCCAGACTCCATTTCCCAAATGGCCGATATTTGTGATTATATTTATACACTTCACCGAAGGCGTGGGGCCCCTTCATCGGGAATTGTCTACTGCAGAACGCGGGCAACCTGTGACGGATTGTCTGCATATTTGAGAGGGAAAGGCCTTAATGCCAGGCCGTACCATAGGGGTATCAAGTACGCATATATCCAGCTTATGGTATACATTTACCGACAAGATGGTTAGACCCCACGCCCTTGATAAAACTCTCACAGAGTGGACCAATGGCGGCTCTGGAAATGGGGGAGTTGATGTCGTGAGTGAAAGCAGTTCTTTCTACGCCTACTAACAATTCCTCCAGGTGATTGCTACCATAGCATTTGGCCTTGGGATAGATAAAAGTGATGTCAGGTACATCATCCATTATGATTTACCCAAAAGTTTTGAAGGTGATTGTGCTGGGCATATTCAAAACGTTTTGTTGGACTGAACACCTTCATATTTAGGCTATTATCAGGAAACTGGTAGGACGGCGCTCCTCCATCCCGTTACGTGATCTGAATCCCTGACTAGGACGTGCAGGACGAGATGGTTCGGTCAGTTTTGAGCTTCAGCATTGTCCGCTTAAAGCTGAATTTTGATTCAGCCGTCGAAGTGCATTTTATACTACTGTCCGTCTGGCTCAATGTCGGTATGCTGATACTGACAAGGAAGTATACAGCCCGAGAGGATGCAATGATAGTAAGGCAATGGATTGACACAGCACATTCCCGTCGAATTGCAAATTCCATCAATAGTCCAGCACCGAGCCAGCGTACAATTGGCAGTTTGGAAGCAGTATGGTTTCCTCCATGGTTGATGTTTCTTCACTAATCTCTTTTAGCTTATACAATTCGCCGAAAACTCCACCGTATGTCGACATGTAGTTCGTGCTGGATTCACTACTTGGTGAAAAATATGTTCTCTGACACAAAGTAGTCTATATGCCGGTATTTTGGAGAAGCTATCAGAGTGGGTGATCCACAAGTAGCTCAACAATATTGCAACAGAATGTGTGATGTAAGCCGTTTTTCGTTGAGACGAATATCTAAACCATATTTATGGACACAGGTATGCAAATATCCGGAGAAGGCTCAATCACGCAAAGCAAATCTCTCTTCCGAAGAATTTGCATTCACTCAGATTAGCTCAACCCGAATGGCTTATGAACAAGACGATGAAGATTCCTCTCCATCTACTCGGAATTTGACCAGCAGGAAGCAATACGAACCTTTTGCTCAACCGTCTCGATTCCAAAATGCACCCCCCAAGAGGCCTGAAAAGTTTGGAAATAACAGAGAGACGAAGAGAGCCAAACTAGAGATGCCGCCTCCATTGAGTGTGTTTTATCTATTAACGGCTCACAAAGTACATTCAAGGCCTTTTTCTCAGTTACAAAACCTTTCAAGTCCGCTACGAGCCTAACGAAACCATTCAAGGCGCCGTTTTTCTCCAATGCTAATGATACCTCTGAAGATGAATCCCAAGTGTTAACGTTTGATGATTCCGATAATCGTTCGGACGATGAGGACGTTGAGATGGCCGAGCAGCAGGGCATTGATGATACATCGATAGACCATCACGATAACGATTGTGGGTTCGCTGCTCACTGGCAATCAGATCCTCTTTCTAACACGTCAATAGTCGCAGACCCTTGTGAAGATGAGCAAGTAGAGCTTGAAGCTTCCTTTTCAACTAAAATTCCAGTATGCGTGACATTTCTCAGGTCCCTTATGTTGTCATGACTTGCTTAGATTGATTCAAGAAGCAACGCGTATCACGCTATCCGACGAAGTCTACACCAGATATGTGCCACGGAAGAAGTGTGTAATCGCCTACAATGTGGCCCGAGTTCTGCTGCATGGTATGTTTCGGTATCTGATCTACGCAGCTCCTCATTTTATATGATAGGTTGCACAAGATCTCGAAACAAATTGAGTTCATGGCCTTTTCATTCTCCGCCACTACTCAAGGTTACAAAGTACGTATCAGACAGAGGATACAAGTTATTGATGCTCTCACACAATGCGACACTTGGAGTGAAAAGGAAGAAGACTATGAGATCGCCCAAGAAATACTTGACATACTGAAGCAAAGTAACTAATATGATTCACCCTCCTATGCTTTCATAGAGAAGCGGAAACTCATCCAGTTGTCTCGTAGATACACATTTCTGGTTATATTACACTCTGATATTCCATACCTGCAACGACTCTTCAGACCTAGTTAACATATCCAAAACCCTGGGTCTGCCCGATGCTGGCTTCATCTTGAAAACTGAAGATGAACCAGCAAACTTGATCCCTACATGTCCTATCATAGGCACCCAGCCAATTATTGTACAGTATCGCTAGACGTACCATTCTCTTCTCCTGTTCGATTACATATCACGACGATTGAATCATGATCATGAGGAGTAGCAGATATTCGTTTCTTGTGGTCATGGTCATCAGCCCAAAGGGGTCGCAACCTCGCTATCCAATAATTTATTGTGTGAGTGTCGTGTTCCTCTTCGTTTGCTCGCGAGTCTAGCCAGGCGTTGAGTAGTATCAGTACATTTGAACCTTGCTGAAGAGAGTAATCTGCGAGCTCGTAAGGACCTTCTGCTGAAGTCCAATCGGGTCTCTGTGGATTTAAGTCCATACAGATGCCAAGGCTGACTTTGCCAAGCGGCGGTGGGAGCTGAAATGTAGCAAAGCCGGTTCCTGAGAAAACCTCACTCAACTTCTTCAACATCAAAATTTTCTCTAATAAGTGTAAGCACCTTGTTTCGCCCAGGACAAATCCGTTTCAAAGAGGTTCGTCTTTCTGTATCCCCCTACCCACTCTCCATCTGGCCCGTAAAAGATGGCACTGTTCGCACCTACGATGTGGGGCCGTTCACGGTCGTTAGCTTGTTTAGAGAACTCCTTGAGCTCGTGATCAGGCAACACTTCGGGGTATCCAGCGAGGACATAGCACTTTAGTTGTCTGGCAAGCTCGGCGCAGAACTGAGAGGTTGGCCCTGACTGCGGTTTCTCCAAATACGGCCTAATTTCTTCACTGTTTTTGAAGACGTAGCCTTTTTCATTGTTGTGAATCGGAAGCACGTCGCCGATCAACACCGATGAGCAAAAAGCCATGGACAAAACTCAAAAGTCATCAGCCACCCTCACCAGTGAATGCCATCTCAGGGAAGCATATCAGGTCCACAGACCGAGGCTGGAGCCTTTGAGTGATGGTTGGGAAGTTTACAATGAACTCCAACTAGGGCGCCTTTGTTGACACTCACTTGGAACATAACTCGCGGGCCCTTGCAATGTTGGCTTGCACTTGGCCAATCTATGTATTTGACATTCGATGCGAATGGTGGATTGGCGCCAAGCTAGACGTACCTTTGGGGCGAACTGCAGCACGGCGATTCTCAGCAGGGACATACGGTGAATTGGGAGAGGGCAGCTAATACTACATCGGTAAAAAGGGAGAGTGAGAAAATATAGACACAACGGTTTCAATGTACAGCTATTTGTTCTGTTGCAGATAAGCAAAGGATACAACACAAAACAACACACAAGGTTCGAGTTCATTGCGACAAGGTTGAGAGACAAGTTGATAATTCTGGCGCTAAGCCTGTACTGTTCGAGGAAAGTTTTGATAGACAAAACAGGTTCAAGATAAGCCTGCATGTCTACATGCAGGCTATGCGTCAGGTGTGGTCAATTATTAAATATGTTCGCTTACCGATATGGAAAGAATGGCTGTTAAGATTCTGGGTAAGGAATAGTAAGCTGCTGTAGCAAAGGCATAAAGCAAGCGCCAAAGAATACTTACTGATAAATTATATGGGAAACCGGGGAAACAGACGCCTCCCACGAAGCCACAACTACCAAAAACGCTTCAGAGTAGAAAAATGTCGCATTCAGTCTTGTAAAAAAAAAAAGTAAAAAGAAAATAAGAGCAACATACCCGTCATCGAAACAAAGCTCAGAGATCCGTCTCGAATTAAAACATTTACGATTGCCAGTTCTTGGCAGCTTTTTTTTATGGACTTGCACTTCAGAAGCGTCAAGCCCCAGATCACTCCTTGTATTGATATAGAAGCCGAGCTTATTTATGTCCACCAAGTTGTCTAAGCGGTTCAATTGAATCGGAGCCTTGCTATTAGTCCATACCTGAATATTCGTACACCACGGGGTGCCTCCATGACCATACATGCTGGGCCTAAATGGAGGCCGCTCATCATATACACTGTCGCGAAAAGACGCGCGCTGACAGACATAAGAACGACGATGACGAAAAGGATCTTAATCTTGCGGTTATAATTATATAAAGCGTACACTAATCCTGTTTTTAGCCAAACCGACGTGACTCCTGTGGCGACATATAACCCTCACCTCGCATCATCAAAACTGTTTCAAGGATGGTGTAAAGTACCACCGAAAGCACTGTAAGTCCTGCGTACCATACCAGACATACGGTCTGTTGGTGGGCCAATGCGCGATCAAGGTGCGTAACCACAACGACATAGCTTGAACTGGATGAAGAGTAGCGATATGCTCAGCTGGCACAGGCTTGGCAGATGCACATAACGATAATTCTCACATCTGTCCGAACAACGTGGCATAGCGTGAGACCAGGAATAGATATTTGATTCCCGTTTTCTTTCCCCTTTATTTGCGTTGCCGTTAAACTTGAATGAACACTTGCTTCTGTTGTAGTCCAACTCACCTGTAGATGTATTTATATTCGCTTGGCCATGTAGCGACGGATTCCAAACCCATCAACACTAGGCAAGCAACTATACGAGTATTTTCCTTTATCAAGGGCGTCAGCTTCTATAGAGTCAAAACATAACGCACGCGAGACACAGTGACGCGCAAATATCCGTTTGACAAGGGCACGAAATTCGTGGTCATCCATAGCTGAGGTACTCTGGGAGAAAATATGGAGTGGAAAACGTAGTGGTGGGTATTCGTGGACGCATCGGGAGACACGACTAATAAAGGCTGACCACCATCTCAGGGTCAAGTAGGCGCATAGCTGCAGACTCGTTGAATAATAAAATTGCCAGGACCTAGAAACAAAAGCCACCACCTTTGATACCACGGTTATACATAGAACAGGAGGGGCGCCGTGGTAGGTCCCAAAGCACAAGATCGCCATTGCTAGTGCATAGTCGCATATTCTACCACATTCTCGAACCACAAGGCACATCTCCTATTGTCCAGAAGATTCGAGGGCTTACCACCTACATCCCACTTCTTAGCAGAGTGCGGCTGTTCAAAAGACGATGACTCGTTCCCAACCGACAATCCTGTTGCAAAAAGGTGGACCCAAGTACATGGACAGCGAATAATATGGTTGCTAAGGTTCCCCTACTCCAAGCTTAGGACTTGTTAGTAGTTTACCTTTCCTTCGGGTCTAGTCAATTGATAGGTTGCGGTACCAAGCCCGACGCAAGGTGGAGCCGCTTTCCCTAGAGGATGTACCTGCACGGTGTCCCTATCATAAGTCAGCTGGGGTACCTAATACTGACAATTTCCTTTCCGCCACATCAGGTGGCTATCACGTTAATGGCAAGATTGAAAATAATATTCAATAATATTTCTCTAATTCAGTATTCAACTTTGGGTTATGGGGATGTCATCAGGCTACGTATTTGTACAGCAACTCACCATTTGTGGGCACACACATGTAACCAGGTTATTGAGGGTGAATGCATGTAACTTGTCTTCAATCCGACTTTTTCTAGAGTACAAAGCAACTAATTCTCCTCCTGTGCTAAGGTACACTTACTATTCATGCAACGCAAACAGTACCAAAAGATTGCACAAAGTTTGGGAAAACGTGGGGGAAAGGCAAGACTGAGGAGGGTGGGTGACCGGGTCGGGTAACACGGTACTAAGTAAAGACAAGGTGCCAAGAAAGGAGGATTAATGGGGAGGTATGTTTCAAAGTTTGGGTCACGGCAAACGCGACCTTTCGCGCGGGTGGGGGTATGCCGATGAAATCCTCGACTCAAAATTTTTTGTATGTTCCTTTTTTTCTTTTTCTCTTTCAAAAAGGCCATCAGAATGTACTTGCCCATGCCTCGACGTCAATGTCCGAGACTTTGGCTAGTTCTATCCAAATATGTTTCTACAAGGCACCATACCAGGATTAACTTATCATTTCAGCTTATACATCAAGGAACAGGCATACCAAGAGGTCCTTCGGCGTCTTCCGCTCTTCAGGGTCTTTCAACAAACATTCATTCACGAAGCTTTCGGCCTCCCGTGGGAACCGGCCTTCAGGGGTAAGCTTGGGAGCAGGTTCGTTGACGATATGTTGCAGCAGTTCCAGAATGCTCATCATCATGCCACCTCCTTGTAGGCTTACACCCTTGCTCTTCCTTTTATCCTTTTTGGAAGTTGCATTCTTTGCTCGCTTCGATTTATTGTCCTGGCCGCGAAGCAGGCCCCCTGCCCGTGATGGCGATATAGTACCCTCCAGGTCCGAAAATTCAGAATCCGTGTCGGACGATTCTGAGAATGGGAACCGGCCTAGCGCAAGTTCAATCAGTGTGATTCCAAGCGACCACAGATCCGATTTGACGGTATACTGAGCTCCTTTGATGCGTTCAGGCTGCAGACAACACGTGTTATATTGGGATTCCACGAGAAACGAGTGAACAGACATACACTCATGTATATTGATGTGCCTACAAACGTGTCAGCAATTGAATTGATCAATTCCCCGGAAACCCCGAAATCGCATATTTTGATTTCCCCGCGCGAGTTGCAAAGAATGTTGGAAGGTTTGATATCTGGGTAACCGTTAGCAAATTATGCCCACCTCGGTCGTGATGGGAGCTTCTTACCTCGGTGGATGATTCGGTGGACGTCGTAGAGGTATGTTAGGCCTTCCAACACGGCAAGGGCGACTTTACCCACGATCTCAATATCGATTGGTCCAATCTTCTTGTAAATGCTATCGAGCGAGCCCTTGTCCATAAATTCCATACAAATACATATATTGGGATCCGCCAAAAAGGCTCCCCAGAATGATATGATGTATTTTGACTTGCAATCATGCATGATGAGCAATTCTCGTAGAATCTGTTTCCTCACAGCCGGCTTAGCGTCAATGAGTACTATCTAAGCAACCCACGACACGAGGTTCTATTCGTCAACTACTACAACTGCAAAAGAAGAAAACCAGACACACCTTTTTCGCCATGATCGTACCCGTTGGGACGTGCTCCACCTTCTTCACGCTCCCCCCATTCCCCTGGCCTAGCTCCTGGAGATCCTTCAAATCTTCATTCCGTAGATCAAACTTCATATCTGCGTTCATATCGAGATTGGCTAATGTACTCGACAGGGCAGCATGAATATTCCGTCGCGCAGATGGGGACGCAGTGTTAGGCGCAGAATTCGGCCCGCTGATCACAGTTAGCAGATTACTATCTGCTTCCACGGTGGAGACGACGGACGTCCCGTTCGATGCAATCTTGGGTGCCTTGAGTGTCATCGGAGGGGGTCGCTTCTTCAAACCAGTAGAGCCAGCAACGGTAGGTGCCTGTCGACTGGCCACCGGCTCGATAGGCGGCAGTGGTGCACTGGGGGCAGGGGGTGGTTTCGCGACTTCGAGCTGAAGTGCCTTGAAATTGCGTTTCTTACGAATGGGCGTCGTTGCGGTGGCCATAGTGTCAAGACAGGATGGAGAAAGAGCTTTGTAGAAGGAGAGAAGGGAGAAGGAGAGCTTATGTAGCGCAGTCAGGCTGGCGTTCCAAAGGGCTTCAAGACAGGCTTGTGAGCCAATAATAAAATTACTAAAAAAGGAAGGTTACCCACGTGGGATATAACAAGTGCCTCTGTCAAGACGACAAAAATCGTTCTCTCAAATTCAATGGCAGTGTTGTTGCACTACACCACAGTTGCTATCGTGACTTGAAATACATACATCTTATATCTAACCCTTACATTGTCAACACAACACTTAGTTTCTCTTAGCCTTGAAGTCCTTCAACCACGCCTTCACAAATTCCACCTCCTGCGCATGAATCTCTTGTATCACGGGCGGCTCCGCAGTGGTATTTGCGAGCCCGTTCTCGTCCCAATGATGCACAGCCCCTGTAAATAACACTCAATTATCTTGACATCCATCTTATTACACATGACTCACCCGAGATGAGCTTGAACGGACGGAGGGTCGTGTCCCGCCTGGGTTTCGCTTCATCGGCATGAGGTGTGCACGGCCTCCATGGGTCTACTAAGTAAAAACATATCAGATACAACGTTGTACGCATTTCCAGAAGTACAGAAGACATTTCTTGTTACCTTGTCCATCAATGATGGCCAATCTATCCGCGGCGATTGCATAACCACCAAGGTCGTTGACCTGAGTAATATTGGGTTGCGTTGGGACAACAAACCGTTCTCCCGGCAGGTACGCCTATCCCAACATCAATTCGTGTCAAAACATCAGATGAAACACCTTACCTGTTTGCATAACTTGGACAGATAGTCGAGTGTCAACAGTCTTGAAATGATACGAGGGTGCTTAGGATCAGGTGGCGGCGTCTGCGGAAAGTGAGAATTGCCATTTAAAAGCTACTAGTACACGGGTAAACATACCGTGTAGAATCCCCATTGGGTGCAAACTTGGAACTGCCACAGCCGCCAGTCCTGATCGAGACCGGTATGTTGGAAAGCAGAATCATCAAATGTTCCAAAACACTGATATAACAATGAGTCATTTCAATCTCAAAGGAACGGTTGTATGCGTACATCATCCTGAGTTCGGCTAGCGGGGCACCGAGACGCAACATGCTATGAAGCAGGTTCGCATCAGTACACTGCATGAATCATCGCACAATCACATCCCCAATCACCCACCTCCTTGGTATAATTACCATAGTTGATGATGGCAAAGTCAACAGCAAACCCGTCAGTGATTCGAACCATACGCTTGGGATGGTTGAAGGGTAAATTATTAGCATCAGTAAAGCTAGAATTCAGTGGCGCATTGATCGCAGTGCAAAACCTATCAAATGAAAGGCTGTTGACAGCAGGATCCCAATTTTTACTCTGCCATGCCCCCAACACATTCTACATACTCGGGCATCAGCTACAAGGGAAAGCTCGGCAAGATGCATCACCCATACCGATATCACAGACACAAAATCAACATCATGTGTCACATTCTGCATCCCGAATAGCGCTTTGAGCTGCTGACTGAAATGGCCCTCGGCAAGAATTTCATCAATCATCACAACGGAGTTTTCAATATGCGACATGCATTGACGGTCAGCGCCTGTCCGGATAATCTCCATGTACTCCCAATTCTCCAAAATGGCCTCAGTCACCCCTGCAATTGACGTGAGAGGCAGAGCATATCTCAAAAACGATATCTGACATACCACTGGAGGCAATAGCTCCATACACCAAATCTGGGTAAAGCACTCTCATATGCGCAGAGCGGGCACCGGCATATGAACCCTGTAAAGATAAACCCCTTAATGTGCGCAGCCACCAATAGAACAAACGACATACGCCATAATAAATCCAGGGGGTATTAGGCGCTGTCAGGTCCTCATCAATACCGTCAAACTTGACATTTGCCATAAAGTTGGCACTGTCAGCGGCAGCTTGCTCGTTATTCAAAAACCTGTACACGGGGATTGTCATGCCATATATAATATCGTCCTTCACTTCCAATAAGGTAATCACCAACCTCAGGGCATCCGTGGTCAGATTCATGGTAGCGATAGATTCGCCATAATAACGATGCTCAAGAATGACTCCAACACCACCCGTATTCTTTGCTAATAGGTCTACAATTCCAGTATCTAAATACGGCAAACGGTCCTACATGTCGTCCTCGCGTCAAAATTCCATCTCGACCGTCGAATAAGAAAAAAAAAAAGAAGACGTACCTCTCCACTCGTCTCCCCCCCATCCAAAACGATTACAGGCGCTCCAGTTCCCGGCTTAAAATGCCTCGTACTAACCCAGAATCGTTGGAGGAACGTATCTCCCGTCTCGTTATTAAAATGGTCCAACGGCTGGCGGAAGAATTGAGGCTCAAACTCTGCGCCCGCAGCGCCTTGAACCCGAACCGCCCCTTGGCGTGCATCCTTCTCCATCTTATCCAATTTCCAAAAGTTCACCCCTTGCCCTCCCATATTGAAAAACGGATTGCTGCTCGCATACGAAGACGCAGATAGAGCTAGCAAGGACAACGCCGCGGACACGCTTATACCCATTTTATATTCGACGACCATCGTGGATTCTTTGCTCTTTATCTCTACACTGCGATAGGATAGAGGTAGATGGGGGAGAAGGGAACGAGGAGAGCAAGGAAGCGTCTGTTCACATCATTACCTAAAAGCTTGAGTGGACTAATATTCACGTTACCCACGGCACCAGCGATAAGCCCGGGGGTAGAGTTGAGAGGTAGGGGGGGGGGAGGCGTCTAAAAACTGATACTATCACTATTGTTGCATGTGCATGTGGACACAATAGTGACCGCATTTAAAACCGCGTGGGGAAAATAAGCCCAGGTTGCTTTTTTTTTTTGGCCAAGTCCATGTCTTGGGCATAGAGGGCAAGGGCAGAGAGCAGAGGCGTTCTGAGCCAAAGAGCCAGTTGAAAGAATTACAAATTCAACAGGAGCGACTAACTGAATGGTCACGCTTGTCTATTCATAACACCCACATTCGGACCCAACTCCCGTGAAGAATCATGCGGACGACGCACGGTCGTAAAGTCAACTGGACGTCAAACAATGCGGTATCAATAAAATAAAAAAAGAGTATGATAGCAGATGACTATATGTAAGTTAAAACTCCATAAATAAAATAGACACCCATGCATGTCCATATCGTCATAATTACTATACAAGCCTCCTTGAGCATCAATCAATGTAAACTTCACATCCCTTCGTCCACTTGGCTTTAGGGGTATATTTAAGCTCAACATCCTCCATGCGTTCCTTGACAGACATGTGGAAATTCGGTTTGAGTTCGTATATCGTCCTTCCCCTACCGAAGTTAATGCTAATCCGGGAACTTTGTCAAGTCACCAATATCACTTTCATTATCAGACATACCTGCGCTGCCGGTGCCAAACACCTTTCGAATCCTGCCAGGAGCGAGAAAGTGGGATAATCTCTAGCAACCACCAAAGCACATTCCTCTTGAGCTCATCATGAATTGGTTGTAGTGCATCTCCATCATTGATACTCTTCTTGTCTACCGATCTTTTCCGGTCCAACAGGTGGTCTGGCAGGGCAGATAGGGGCATATTGAGACGACTAAGCGCTTGCTGTTCAAACAATATGCCACACTGCGACTTCATGACCTCACGGACCATCCACCGAAGACTGATATTCCCAAGGCTATGTAGGTCCGTATCTAGGACCGCCCCACCACCCACATCTGTAAATAACGTTACCCATGCACTTGAGCTTACAACATGCGCAACATTACCACTATGACACCCCGTAAACCAGACTTCTAAAAGATCCGTGTCCTCGCCTTCCTCGTCATCATCATGCCTATAGTATGCCTTCTTGCCTTTACATAGCAGGGCATCCAATGTGCTTCTCGGCCTTGTAATCTCATCGTCAGGTGGGTATTCGACTATTGGTGAGCCATGTTCCGGGTCATAAATAGCACCGTCGGGGTTAGGCGAAGGTCGATGATAAACATTGGGCTTGAACTTGGCGCGCCGCTGAAAACCCATCCTTTCAATCCCCAATATAAAACAACAAAGCCACGAGGACAACTCACCTCGTCCAACGAAAGCGCATGCCTGAACGTCCGAATAGCCTTGTTCGAACTTGTGAAGGGTAACGTTCGGCCCGCTATCACACCCACACTAGCGACAGTGTCCCTGTAGTGGTGTTCACTTGTCCATCAAAAATTGATCCAGACGCATGCAAAAAAGAACGAACCAAACCCCCACAAATTCGATCTTAACACTCTGGCAGTAAGTTTGCTTGAATCCTCTGCACAACCGCAGACCTTCGGGATCTTCTCGCTTGTAAAGTTTATATGCGAAGGGAACCTGCTCCTGGTTGTCGCGGGGGAGAAGACCAACCTATCACCGCAGTAACTAAGAACACACGCAAACCAATGAAAGCTTCGGGTAAGTCAGACCTTGTAAAGGGCGCCCGCCAATGCCCTAGCCACGGACCGCATCAGTCATCAGAACAATTATGAAGATATATCAACATGTACCTTGCAGTATATGCACCCCTAGAAAAGCCTGCATAAAGGTAGAGCCGAGTCGTTAACTCAGGTCGAGCAAGCACGTAAAGAACACACCAAATAGACAGATTTTGTCCCCACGCCGATAGTTCTGCATCAGGAACCGATACCCGTTCATAACATGTTCGTCCAGGTACCTGTTCGCCACATCAACCCAGCCCATTCAGAATGGCTATTTTCCCTCACCATGCAATCGCCTCATCCATCACCTTCGCGATCCAGTGGAACACTGGCGATACTACGCCAGGGTTGAACCAGGTCCCAATTCCAGCCTAATTCGATTAGAACCACGTCCAACTCTACGCAGGAGGCTTCCGATGGACTAACCTGATAATAACACAGTTGTTCATTAAAGTCATCCTTCTTTAGCAAAGAGAAGAACTTGACAACATTGGTGTTCTAGCGCGAACGCCACAGGAGATACCATTCCATCGGTAAGGAAATATGCCAACGAGAAGAAAAGCTAAGGGACTCACATCCCCATCGAATTGATTCGAAGTTCCATCGAAACAAAGAACGAGCGTTCGCGACTTTTTTGTGATTTCGTCTTGGTCGGCCATCCCAGCACTACTATCGAGAAGAGAAAACTACAAACAAAAGAAGGTTGTCGACACTGAATAGGTTTATGCACCCTACTTGGAACCCAGAACTTCACATATATAACAATCCTCTGTCTTACGACGTGGCTGTGCGACTTTGACAGACCAATACAGGTATGGCATGTCTTTACATTTCCGAGGGTCTGATACGGGTAGTTCCAATACCCCATGATCAATTTTGATGCGTGACCATCTCAGATGATCCCTGCTTGAATTTACTGAATTCAGCACGAGATTTATATCAAGCAGGGTTGCCTCGGTACGCCCACTTGACGTGCCTCCGAAACTTGATTAACAACGCAAAAAATGAATCACCGTGTGGGACAGTATGGGGCCCACAATTTGGGCAAATTCTTTGTCCCGTTGGAAACCTACTTTCTCCCGTACATTCTCCCGTGCATCGCCAAGTGGGGGGGAAAAAGAAGAACTTGACGACCGCCGGTGATCCTTTATATGTATGCGTCGCTTTCCTGGCAGTACGTCATGCCAACGTGTTGCAATGCAATGCATAGAGGATTTAATTTGCTGTAGGCAATCGGAACCGAGGTATTGAAAATGCAACAAAGGTGTCCTACAACCACAGCAACTACAACATTTTCCAAGTTCCATCAGATATGAGTACAGCCCGTTCATAAGGTGCACGGTATGTGAATAAAGGAGAGTCAGTCCACCAAATCTCCTGTCAGCACGTCCATATGCGTGGACGCACAACCTTCTTAGTGGAAGACACGCTAATGTATACGCACGAGAAAATCCAAGGCCAGTATTTAGTTTAGCTGGAAGAAGCACAAGCCGAGTGATACAGTAAGCTACTTTTAGGTCGTGGGAGATTCACCCATCAGAAATACAGCCAAGAAGACATGGGAGACTCCACTCACGCCATTACATTGTTAAAAAAAAACCATCATAAAGATTCTCGTTCCCAAACTGTTCCCCGAGTCACAGCGCTGGAATCTTCTTCGGATCTCCGCGATACATTAACACGGTCTAGAATCTGAGTGGAGAGGCAATGTTCTTGTGATTTAATAGAATCCGAATGTGGTCCTGATTGGTGGGAAAAGGGAAGAAAAGGAAGGAGCGCATGACCCAACCTTGTGGATCAAACAAGTGTCAATACACTCATGGGACCTCGGAGGAGGGCACTCTTGCCCTTCCACAAAACTCAATCAGAAAATACGACCCTGCGCAACGCTAATGCTTCAAACATGCTAATGAATTACTCGTAGGCTTTAGCATCACGCTCACACACACAAGGTTTAGTGCCTTTTATTCTAGTTCGTTGAATTGATGTTACTTTGCAATGATCATCAGGAGAATCATAGCATGGGAAATGTATGAGTAATTGATACTAAGAGTGAGTGACAAGAGATATATATGAGACAAACAGACAACAATGGGCAGAAGCCGTTGGAACCCGATAGAAGCACGCGAGAGAGAATATTGTAATTAATGAGAAAGAGAGAGAAAAGAAAATGAAAAAAACAAACAAATAAACGATCTATTGCTGGATTCAAACGCGCTTGAGATCTGGGAGATGGTGAGTGTGTAACAAAAACGGAAGTGAATCGTCGAAGGGGTGGTGAGGGGCACTTTCCCGATATCGCGGGATAAAATAACGCACCACGTTCATTGTCCTGCATGAACGCAGCCACGTTACAAATATATGTGACGGAATGGGAAGCTTCCGTGGAGAAACACGCTAGAATACATTGCACCCCACCGTTAGGCCGTTAGGGCGTCACGCATGATCTTCACCGTGCAGAAAGAAGCAAAAAAGATTAACTGTCCATATGTGGTGCCGGTATGCGCCAATTCTATGACTATGTATTGCTTTTTCATGTTGGTTTATAATAAACGGTGGTTAGATACTGTCATAATATTAGTGAATGTCCCCCAACCAGAGACAAGGGGAACCGACCTTTTCTCTGTATCTTGTCGTGGTTGCGACTGCAAGAACATTGTTCCTTATCGCACTCGTACATAGGTGATGTAGTACAACGTGGCTGGGCACAGGCAACACGCTTGCATCATCTGACAGTGAGGGCGTATTTGATGGATCAATTCCAATTGGCCTTGATCGTGCTGGTGTATCCAGATTAATCAATGTAGTACTTGGAACGACAGCATTTGTAGCTAAATCTGGCGAGTTCGGTATTGGAGTTGCTTCACCGGTTGAGGTCCCACTCCCAGTACCGGCGGACAGTTGTGTCGTTGATGGTGGCTCGGAAGAGATAGGATCTGTAAGACCAGTACCGCTCCCATCCTCACTAGGTGGCGGGGGTGGTGGAGGCATTCTTCTGTCCCTATCTTTGCCTTCCCTATGGCGTCTCTCTCGATCGCCCTTCTCTCTATCTTTGCCCTTTCCTTTCCCACTTGATCCATTTTTGCCCGATGAGGAAGAACCTGGAGCTGGACTTAGTCTCGTGTTCAGTATGAGCTTGTCTAGATGCCTGGGCAGACCGGGCGCAGGAGGAATATTCGGCGCAGGTACGAACCCGCTTACGTATGTCGTTCCACCTTTCTGATTCGACTCGTACTGCCCTGAAGACGCTTGCAGATACTCATCTTCTTCTCGCGCGGCCGCAATTAGCTCAGGTGGGATCTCACTGGTCCATTGAGCAAAATGGTGGCCGTAAGGATGGGGTTGACGGGATGAAGAAGGGCGATCGGGAATATCCCCATCTGCAGAAGACGCCGCAGACCAGAACGACTGCCCAGGAACACGGCGTTGAGATTGTGGTGGGAGAGCGGGGGTGGAGGAAGTCGGAGGTGTATACGAAAGAGGGACAGCAACATAGTTAGCCAGTGTGCCTTGGTCATCAACAGCGGTCGGTAAATCTTCGGCAACGCGCCATTGATCATCTACAAGAAAGCGAAAATGATGGGTACCTCGAGGCAATGCGACTGTAGTGGAGTAAACTTGTGATGAAGGTGATCTGGGTAGACAAAAGGTAGAGCTAAATCAACATCATAATTGATGTAGGCTTTTGAAATGACGCACTCTCGGTCCATGGGTTGCCGCCCTTTCCAGTCGTTATCACCCGCACGTGCGAGTTGAACAGAGTTTCCTCCACCGCGCCATGTGATCTTTATGGGAACTAGTTCATTACCATCATAAGACACCTTTGGTGAGAGACCATCGGGATCGTCAGTATTTGGGAGGCCCTTGAGTAGACCGATCGGGATAGAGGACTGCACGACCTCCTGAACAAAATCACGGTGACGGGAAGAGCGGGGATGGGAATCGAGGGATGAGGGTGGGGGTGCAGGGACTTCGTTTGATTGATTGTAAAGCTCCTGGAGGCGTTGATGACCCGTCTTCTGGTGGTGGTAGCGTTGGCTGCCAGTGGAACCTTGGCCTCGTGTGGACATGCCACCTTTGAAATACGGATTGTGGGCCGTACCATTCGCGGTGGTGGAAAGAGCGACATTGGCAGTGCCTCTAGTTGGGGGAGGGAAGGGAAGATGTGTAGAAGGCTCAGTGACAAGGACATCAGTGGAAGAAAAGTTGTTTTGTGGCCTTTCACGTTGTTGACCAGGTTTTAAGGAGTTGGGATTGTTTGACTGGGGTATCGGGATGCAGGCGGAACGCGGTGGCGTTGGCTGGCGATGAGGGACATAATAGTAAGGAGAAGCAGACGATGAGATGGATAAGGAGGCCAGGTCTGGTAGCTCTAGAGATTTTTTCTTTGTTCTGAGAGATTTATGAGGAGAGGGATCTTTTTCTCTGGCTTGAGGAGGCTCTTTTGAAGGATTCGGGGCGTGGGTTGAGGTGGAGTTGCCCATTGGGCGAGGGTGATAAGGAAGAAGTGCTTGCGCGAATCAAGTAACTCTCTCTAATACTCCGACGCTATTTTCGCCCCATCTCTTATTTGCTTTTGTTTGTTCACCTGCCTTTATTCCTCATCGTCATCCCAGATCTCCTCTCCTTCGTCCTCTCTCTCCCTCCCCATCTCCCTCGCACCCCTGTCCCTGACTCATCTCTGCCCTCATTCTCTCCCCGTACGGCCCATATCTTCACCTGATTAGATCATCCCGCGATCCTTTGCAAACTCCACCTTACTTTTTATACTCTTAACTTGGGGAGACAGCTTTTTATCTCCCCTCGGATCAAGTGGTCACAAGTCAATTTAATGACGATGTGCGAATTGATATAAACTGTTGTAGTGATAGAATATTCCGCTAGCATCTACTACATAAATACAATTTCAAGTGTTGGCGGTCGAGTCACCATGCGGTGCCGAGCTCGAGAACCCTTGCTGCAATACAATCTTCATTCTTGCTCATTACCTCCACGATAATGTCATCCCAGCAACTTCCTGGTCCAACGAGCCCCACACAGTCCTCTTCCTCAGAGAACAATACATCACCTCTGCATATTCCCGAAATTCGACACAGCTTCTTTGGATACACTGAGGAGAAGAGTTATCAGCATGTATGCGCCCTTTTCTCATCTCCCCTTAGCCCTACAACTCACCAATGCCTTCCCTCTACCAGATTGGAGAGAAGTATTTGGCAAATCGTAGGAGCTCTGATGCTGTCTCAGACTCAGCTGCCTCCTTCGCTAGTGCTCTTAGACACCAGACCACTCAAGCAACCAACGGCGAACTCCTCCCTCCCAACAGCAGCGTCTTCTTAGATGAGGATGATGGAGTAGCAGCATCGACCCGTCATGTGCAAGCTACTGGTGCGAACTCTTATCTCATAATAAGCGATAATCACCCAACAAATCTCACACGCTCCTCTCTAGATTTCGTCACTAACTCAGAATATGTCGAGCTGTTCAAAACATTCCAGAAATGTCTCGATTTACGCGACAAATATATGGTCAAATCCAAACAAAGGCTCGGTGACAACCCACAAGATTATGATGGTCATTTCCAAGGTGTCTCCGAGGACATTGCTGACGTCGCCAGTGTTCGCCCCAATGCCGATTATACCAAGAATTCCCCCCCTCCCCACAACTTTCAGCCATGGAACATCTATCCTAAACCACCGCCCCCCCACTGGCACTGGACTGATAAGCAGGCTGTCAGCACTGATGGCCATTATTCCCGGGGCGATGAAGGGTTCAACTTTGAGGAATGTGACATTCCAGGGTCTCACCCTTGGACCTTCAAGTTGGATGACAAAGGAATATTCCAAGTGTATGACAATGAAGAAGGTAATCAACACCCCTGTTGCATTGGTTTCTCTAATGTTATGCATCTATAGCTGCTGGCGATAACAAGAAGCCTGTATTTGAGATCCCTGACATTCGCGAATACTTCGTTGACCTGGACTACGTTCTGAGTGTTATATCTGATGGACCTGCAAAGAGCTTTGCGTTTCGAAGGCTCAAGTATTTGGCGAGTAAATTTACAATGTATACTCTGTTGAATGAATTCCAAGAAACTGCCGATATGAAGGTTTGTTGTAAACTGTTCTCGTCATTGTATCTGATATTCATGTGCACCAGAGTGTCCCGCACAGGTGAGTACATGATCCCTATTATCACTTCCCGATATTCAACAGAAATCAGAGATTTTTATAATCTACGCAAGGTCGATACACACGTCCATCATTCTAGTAGCATGAATCAGAAACATCTCCTTCGATTCATCAAGTCAAAGATGAAGAAAAGTCCAGATGTCAGTTCAGTTGATGAATATTATTTCCAGCTATCTATTGATCTAGTGAACAGGATGTCGTTATATTTCGAGATGGCGCCGAGTTGACTTTGAAACAGGTGTTCGAATCGCTCAAACTCACAGCCTATGATCTTTCAATCGATACGCTCGACATGCATGCACATTCAGACACTTTCCATCGCTTTGACAAATTCAATCTCAAGTATAATCCGATTGGAGAATCACGACTCCGAGAGATATTCCTCAAAACGGACAATTACATCAATGGCCAATATCTGGCTGAAATTACTCGGGGTAAGTCATCTTCTTTCGGGAGTAATACTGCGGTTAATCGTGTGAAACGTTAGAGGTCATGACAGATATAGAGCAGAGTAAATATCAAGTATGGCTGTCCTCCTCTCCTTCCAAGGTAGAAGTGGTACTGACAGGGATTTTCTAGAATTGCGAGTGGCGCATCAGTATCTATGGACGATCGACAGACGAATGGGATAAACTTGCCAAATGGATTGTCAATAATAACCTCTACTCTCACAACGTTCGGTGGCTCATTCAAGTGCCACGGCTTTATGAGGTTTACAAGGCTAACAATTCAATCAAAAATTTTGAGGACATTGTGATCAGTGAGTTTAGCATATCCTGCCGTTTTTGGCAGACACCAAGGCGTGATTTACTGTGTTGTCCTTTAGATGTCTTCCAACCGCTATTTGAGGTAACTCAGGATCCATCAAGCCACCCGGAACTTCATGTTTTCCTGCAAAGAGTAGTTGGATTTGATAGCGTTGATGATGAGTCCAAGCCCGAAAGGAGAATTCATAAAAAGTTCCCATATCCAAGTTTGTGGGATATGAAACAGTCACCCCCTTACTCATACTGGTAAGATCACAACTCCTGTTTTAGTTTAAAAAAGGTGCTTACCATATGGGAAGGGTATACTACATGTATGCTAATTTAGCAAGTTTGAACAATTGGCGGCGCTCAAGAGGATTTAGTGAGTTGCATATCGACCAACGTTAAGGATCATGATCTAATTCAATTAACTGCTAGATACATTTGTCTTCCGCCCACATTGTGGCGAGGCAGGGGATCCGGATCACTTGACATCTGCTTTCCTGACGGCTCATTCAATATCTCATGGAATTCTGTTACGCAAGGTACCCGCACTCCAGTATCTTTTCTACTTGAAGCAAATTGGCATCGCGATGAGTCCGCTAAGTAACAATGCATTGTTCCTGACCTACGAGCGAAATCCTTTACCCGACTTTTTTAATACGGGTCTGAATGTCAGTCTTAGTACTGATGATCCTTTACAAATGCACTTCACAAAAGTAATAGTCTACTCCTTCGTCTTCATAGTCGTCATTACTGACGTCATTGCTATAGGAACCGTTGTTGGAAGAATACAGTGTTGCTGCGCATGTAAGTTACTCGCTCTTGTTTGCAACACGACTTTTTTTATCGGCTCCATTGCCTTTGATACCATCAGATCTACAAATTGCAGCCGAGTTCGCTGGCCGAACTTGCTCGCAATTCAGTAATTCAAAGTGGTTTCGAAATGGAACTTAAACGCCACTGGCTTGGTCATGAATGGTACCTACCGGGCGCAGCAGGAAATGACATAAACAGGGTACGAAATTTGGGATTCGTTTTATCTTTTTATTTTTTACAGATTTTTTTTTCTGATTGGTTTTAGACGAATGTACCCAATAGTCGACTTGAGTACCGACACCAGACGTTGGTGCAGGAGCTTGAAATGATCCGTGGCAAGCTCCCACATGAGCATGATAGCCCCAAACTACGTAATGGGATGCCCCACACCGCAGAAACGGTAGCTGCCCATGCCATGTCCAAACATCCATAAGATGTAATTGTGAGGACTATGGAAAATTCTTCATTGTTGAACCTTGGGAATCCAGCAGTGCTGGTTCTTGCTACTATTGGCGTGTGTATTATAGATGGAATGTATATAGTGCGTATTGGCATGTATCTCTGTCTGCTTTGACTAGCTATTACAGGTGTGTCCAGCGTGTCCCACTTGAGGCTGATAAGAATGCAAGGCGAGAGGGTTTGAATAGGTATAGATTCAACGCGGACGATTAAGCTCGACTTGTGGACATTGGACCTCCGATAAACGCGCATTCAAGAAAAAGGGACAGTGAGTTCAACTTGGACTTTTCCTTTCTTAGGTTTGTGTATATGTGTGTTTTAGGGCGGTGCGTTTATGTGCAACGCAGATCTTCCTTTGCCCACCCCTATCGGCAGGCTTGATGTATCGGCACCGAATTGTTGGTGAGCTGATAGGCATGGTGCCCAGAATACAGTACAGTATTGTAAAAGAGCTTGGCAAAGATGGATTGGCCAACTTTGCCAGAGGCTATGTCTTTTCTATGCAATTGGACAGGAAATAACCGATATCTCGGGGATTGGCGTTACCTCAGGCTTTGTGTGTGTGTGTGTTGTCATACGCACCCTAAAGGTAAATTCTTTTAGAAGCGTTCTATTAAATTGCAAGAGGGAGAATATGTGCGTCATCATTTCCGTTTTCTGTTCGTATTTTTTAACAAGTAGGAGGATGGTCTGACTTGATAATTCCTGTTTATGCATACAACCCGACGCATGCGCGACTTCTAGTAGCTGTGCAACATGGGTGTGTATTGTTAGCGAGAGGGTTTTGGCGACCCTGACGAGGGATGAATCAGAGCAACCATAAAGGCAAAGTCTCTTGAACTACAAGGACAAACCCAGCGCAAGACGGGAGCGGGCTGTTATTATCTGACTGTATTCTGACGCGGTGTACTACTTGCCTCCAGGTTGCTGTAAGATCTCCGACCCTTGTGTGTAGGAATCCCAGCCAACTCAATTGAGGGGGGGGGGAGGTAGAAGAGCAGAAAGAAAGAGGAATTCTTTCAATTTTTCCCACAGATAAGACCGCCGCCGGGGGTTGTAGGCGCGGGGGAGGCAAAAAAAAGGGGGGCGTGGGTGTGTGTGCATAACATGAATGCGTTTGTGCGCACTCCGTGCTCTCTCCCCCCTCCGGCCCCCTTTGTTATGTGATGTGATGTGTTTCAACGGAAAAACCTGGGATTGATTTTACTCCCCTCCCTCCTTCTCCCCTCCCCCCCCACCACCGTTCCCTCGTAGCTTCGCCGAGTAACCAGCGAGACTCGTACACATATGCCTGTGCGCTTCTGAACAATGTCGTTCAAGTTCGGACTGGACAACCTGCCTTCACCCACTTTCCCCGGTATGGACCCTACGAAGCAGGTCTCGCTCTCCGCGCATATGTTTGCGAGGTCGTGCTCGTTTAGTGAGTAATTAATTTGCTTTGGGAGGGTATATGACTTGTTGAATCAAGATGGTTCGCTATTAATTATCTAGTGGTCTCGATCCTTCTTCAAGTGCTGGAGGCTATATCGGCGTTGGATGATGAGGTGCGGTATATCTGGAGGTCAGTCAATTAGCCTTTTACATATCTCCCGTCCCGTATGCGCTCGTTTAACAAAAATGTCAATAGCATGCCATTCTCCATGATCAAATGGATATACCTATTTTCGCGGTACTATGGGCTGATCTTTCAGGCGTGCGTACCTCCCTCCTTTCTTGTCTTTCTGTTCTCCTGACAGTATGCATGTACTCTATCTGGTACAGGCTTGTTTTCTTTGTGATCTTCACGTCTAAAATCCCTATCAACCCCCGCTTATGCCACGCCTGGGCTTATTCACGCATCCTCACGTTCTTGCTCTTCTTACACATCCTTGACATTGTGCTTATCTTACGCGGTGTGTGTCCTAGTCTCTTCCCACCATCCTTTCAGTTATTAATAGAGAGATATAGTGTACGCTCTGTACAAGAAGAGCTTCAAAATAGCAGTCTTGCTATCATCCACGTTTCTTGTACAATTGGGTGCGGCAATTGGATGTACCATCCACGCTCCATCAACGGATGCATTAAAGTTGGATGAGGGCTGCCTGACGGCTGTGTTACCACCCTTTGTAGCTGGCTTCAGGTGCGCACATCTTAATTTCCGTTTCAATAGGAGTTTCCATCGCTACCCGAAAACAAAAAAAAAAGTTGACATGCTTTGTTTCTTAGCTGCACCATTGTGTTACAACAGTGTTTGATCTGGGGTTTAATATATGCGAAGCAGTGGAGCACCTCTGGGTGGCTCCGATCAGGAAATCGAATTTTGCATGTTGTTGTTCGTGATAATGCTTGGGTATTCCTTGGATTGTCGTGTGAGTATGTTTTTTGCTATGCCCTTATATTTCATAACTCATGCTAACTTTTCTGTGTAGTCGCTCATATCGCTCTCGTTCCTTATGCTATTCTAGTGAAACAGATAGCCCATATTTTCACACCGTATGTTAAAAGCTGATATTCATACTGTTTTAACTCATATGGGCATCCATAGGCCTCTGATGTCTTTCTTTTCTATAGCTGTGAGTCAAATCAGTCATGTCTCCTGCAAGAAAAAGATCTGCTAACTTTGATATACTAGATCTGCAGATTGATCTTGAACATGCAACGTCTCAAATGGGAAATATCCGTCGACGAAGTTGAATTAACTACAATATATGCAACTAGTAGTGAAAGTACACTATAAGTTGCGATTCTAATGTGATGATATACAGAAGTCTGTAAACGAGAATATCAAATTGCCCTAACGAGACACCTACATCTAGCCCTTTAATCAATTTTTTTCTTCGCGAAAATGTGGATGTGTGACAGATCCAATATGCTTTGAAGTCTCTGTTGAGTTAAATTGAGTGAAAAGAGAAACATTGCATTTCAAAGCCTTACCGGTGGGTTAACAAACCAGGCGGTTTCCCATTCTTTCTCAGGCCATCTTTGCTTGATAAATGTGTCAATCTCTTTACCAGCATTGACAATTAAAGCCTCTTCATCTTCCGTTCCCCTTTGAGAAACTACCATGGTATCGAGGGTTATACCCCACTCCGAAAGTGCATCTATGCAGGATGGTAATAATGAAGGAGATGGTGGTGGCTCTGTCAGCCCCGTGAATCCCCATAAACCATCTTGCTCTACACGTTTCCAGATGCTTTTTGGGACTATATCACTGTGAATAATAGGAACTCTGGACCATATAAGGTGGTGCTCAATCTCTGGTGGGACTAGTAACAACCTATCAACCTTTGAATGCAAGGAGTTTCAAGAAAATTACCAGAATAAGGCCAGTCATTGACAATAACACTTAAATATTCAGGTGGGACGTCTGCAGTGAAATACCGTGGTGCATCGGCGGGGAGGGTTGGTAATCCTTTTCTGGACGGACCATTCTCGAAATTCTTCGCCAAATTATGTGAAGGGGAAAGTATAGATAGCGTGTCAGGTCTTCCCCACTGCAAGCGGTGGTTGAGAAGGTAATTTACTGCTCGTAAATTCGCATAAGGGGTAAGTATGAGTGGAAGCAGCAAAACAAACTTATGGATCCATATTGTTCTTTGATACCGACTGACCAAACGTCGTACCGCTCCTGAAGCTTCTTTTCACGCTTAAGAAGGCCCAAATCACTAGCTTATTAACGTGATGTTTCAAAGGTGTTCTGATGACTGTGTATTTACCCAGAGTTCACGAAAATCTTGAGCTGCTCCCATGTAAACTTGTGTGGATAATATACAACCAATTCTTCCCTCGTTGGGGGCCCAGTACGAAGGGCCACGTTAACAGGATTCAGTGTCTTCTTAATCGTCATGTGTACCAGGGTTGGACGGTGGTAGTAAAGAATTCAGGTTGTGTGTTTGGTCACTAAATAGGGGTTCGAAATTTGAGGGAAATTCCCAGCAGGCAAACTCCGCTCCACTTGTACCTGTGAACAATCCTCATGTCAAATCAACGAGGGTATCGGAGAGGCGCTCAGAATAGGGTCGCGATTACAGGAGGATGGCGCGAACCTCGGGGGCGAGGTCGTCAGCACAATGCGGGCAACCAAAGGCAAGGCCCTCCACCAAGGCAGATGGAGCTCCTCGCTTCTGTTAGCAGGAGCAGCGGCTTAGAAAAAGATGGGGACACGTATGTGAAATATGTTCTATATCGATTTACACTGTTGTGATAGCGCGTAGAATATCAGGTTAAAAAATCCGAAAGTGCAGCAAGAGTATAGAGGGTTTATTCAAGAGAAGGCTGGGCGCATTTTCTTTGATATCTGCAAGCCTTCTGACATCATTGTTTAGATGAATACTGTTCTAGACAAATACCACAGTAGCGCAACGGAGACAGAGGTCGAAAAGAACCACCGAATTGAGGCTCAGGAAAACGTACTCATCCTCCTCCGTTAGTTCAATCCAGTGGCGTATCATAATAACACCATCGCTAATGCAGTAGGTCGTAGGCAAGCTCAGAGAAGGCATTTCATCTTCAAATCGGAGAGACCACTTCGCGATAGAAGGTATGCTTATCGATCTAATCCTTTATTCTCCACTACAAGGACACCGCGTTCTGCAGTCTATGAAACATCGTTGTTCCTGTCAAGCATCTTCGCCTCCCCTCGCCATGCGTCTGCCATCATCCCTTATCTGGTTCCTGAACTATACCTATCATGTCCATCTCCTCATCCAAATGTGATGCCCGCCATACTCGTTTCGCTGGCCCACCATCTACTCGTATCTTACCCCTCACAAGGTCCTTTTCAGCAACAACTGGATTCCATCCCTACTAGCGTCTTTCCAAAAACCTCTGTAGCAAGATTATGGATAGCATCACTGTCAGCAAGCGTTCGAACTCGTGACTACGCCAAGTTCGAGAAACTGTCTCGCCAGACATCTATTCTCCATGCCTTGGGACTACCAGAAAACTCATTACCGCAGTCAGGGTCCGGGCAGAAATCAGACCTAGGGCTATTAGCCATATGCGCCTCCATTGATGCACTCCGGCACAGGACACGAGAGACGACGTGGAGCGTCATGCGATCCGCCTATCGGGAACTAGCTTGTCAATCTGAATCTCAAACCAGGAGTTGGCTCGAACGCTCTTTGTGTTTGCAATCCAATCTTTCTTCACAATCTACAATGGCATTGGATGATTGGTTACAACAGCAGAGTGAACTTGGAACAGTAAGACCAAAAGAGGGCGTAGAAGGGAGATGGATTGTGTGTAAGATCCGTATGTAAGTTAATGCAAAAAAAAATTGAAATATCTACAAGTGTGGTAAACCTTGTACAACGATAGCTAAGGTATAGTATTAATCAAGCAGGACTGTGGGGAATCAATGGGTAAGTTTCATTTAATATTGACTTTGCTCAGCAAATCAGCAAGGTCATCTGCGGCCTTGTCAGCGGCAGCCTTGCCAGCAGCGGGTCTTTGAGCTGCTTCCTTTACGCTCTTATCTTCCTTGTCTTCCTCCTCCTCCTCCTCCTCCTCCTCCTCCTCCTTCTCCACTTCTTCTTCCTCATCCTCATCAGTAGCAATCAGTTTGCCGCCTCGTTGCTTGAGGGTCAGCCCAATTGCTTCTATGTGTTCGTCATCCTCTTCCACCTCGTTCCACTGTAACTCTAGTCTCATGAGGCTAGCAAGGACTTTTGGAATATTCTCCGCGAGAAGTTCGAAGGCGGTTGTCTCTAGGTTGTTGTTTTGCAGTTGCAGTGTGTGCAGTTTGGGATTTGACCCCTGAACAATAGCTTCCAACAGGGCTGGTATCTCTCCTTCCGCTGACAGAACACAGTCCGACAGGTTTAGGGTGTGTAACAGGGGCCAAGATCCAAGCGCATCGGACCAAGCTTCGACTCCAGTCGTTTTACCGTCTGCCGTGAAGGTATTGTCCTGGAGATCAATGTGACGAAGGTTCGGGCACTTGGCCAGGCCTCTCGCAAGAGCCGTGATCCCATCCATGCGGATCCCGTTCTGCGGCATTCGCACCTCCTCGAGTGTCCCATGCGCTGCGAACGCCTCAGCCCACACTGGCGCCGACCCATCCTCAAGTCGATTCCGACCACAAATCATAATCCGTAAGCTCGACTGCCGCCCCTCCGCCTTACTCAATCGCGCGGACTCGATCAGCGCATTCGCAAGCACGGATCCACCGGCGGGGCCCAGCCCATTGTTGTTGAGCTTGAGCACCTGGACGCTCCGGTTGTGCGTGAGGAAGGGGACGATGGGGTCCACCGAGCGTCCACCAAACGCGTTGTCGCTTAGATTAAGCTCGATAAGTGAGGTTTTGTTCGTAAGCGCGTTGCAGATCGCGGTTAGCGCTGCTGGGATCTCGGATATCAAACGCCCCGTGAAGATGTCTGCAAGGTCTGCAATCTGTGGGGTGATACCAAAGTTCAGGTTGATGATAAAGACAAAAAGATAGTCTATGACATGCACGTACCTTGAGCGCTTCTGCTTTCAGAAGAAATTCTGCCAGTGCCTCGCAGGCTTCAACACCCAATGTGTTGCCACCAAGGTGGATCTCTTCAACCCTTGTTGGGTCAACATCTTTCAGATGTGGCTCAATATCAGCTCTCGTATTGAGCTTAAGGCCTTGTCCTTGCAGTGAAAAGACTTTTGAGGCGTCAATCATAGAGATTTGGGTTGTCGGGCAAAGTGTCAAGATGACTCAAAAAGGGGAAAAAAAAGTGAAATAATTCAAATTACAGATAATCTTCGATCGTGTCCATTCATTAACTTTCCCACGACCAACTGACTTGATCCCAACCATTTATTGTTGTTTGCTATCAAAGCTGATGGATTTTAAATAATACAGCATGCATGATGACACCTCTATAAACAAAGTATACAACAAAAATCAGACTAAATGAACGCGGTTATCCCGACGTGTATGATTCTATTCTCGGTTCAACCAACTGTTGCAGTACTAGAAACAAGGAACAAAACTCACTCATCTGCAGGAGTCAGCCAATTAGCTGTTTGTGGAAACATCGTAGCTAGACATAAATTGGTGAGCCCCAGAGAAATCAGGTACAATGCTAGACTCACCAAGACGACGATATACGTCTTCGATGAGCCATTTCCGTAAAAAGTTTACAGTGGCAGACAAAAACCCAAATCGGACATCAACTTTTTTACTGACCACATGATAATGTGGAACACTTGATGAAATAAAATGTCAATACAGTATATTAATGAAGCCTATGAATCAATCATGACATACATATGAGTGGCGTTGCTGACAAGCGTGCGAATCTCTTCAAGCCAAGTATTACTTGCATTTGGATTGGCTTGAACCTCCGAGGCGCATAATTTGCCGATCAAGTAATCCACCTGGGCAATGATCAGCACCAGTTCCTCGGGCAGGGTAAAAAATGGTCTAACATTGATGTCGAAATCATCACGGAAACCGAGGTAATATGTTACACCATATATTCCTGTGACCTCGCTTAATCATTCGACATCAGAAATACATCGAAATTCCATTACCTTCGAATGTCCGAACTTTGGTAATAACATAACGATCCTCTTCTGGAACGCGAGCAACAGGTACAACACAGACTGAGAGGAATATCTGCACGTAATATAAAATTATTCTGCCATTTGGATGATGCATAGAAACTTACAATGACGCGAGGAAGAGCAGGCCATTGTCTAATGAAACCTATGAAAGTATGGGGAACGCCAGATCCTTGGGTGAACTTGTGGAAGATAGCACAGCATGCAATCCGCTGGATCTCTCGTTTCTCTTCAACTAATACACTCCGGCCGGGTTCACCAGTCGGCTCCTTAGAGACACGGGAGACATAGGACAGGACGCTGGGTCTGCTAACTTCTGATATTGCTACGTCGCCAGCGGCATCAACTTCAACACTAGAAGCATCATCATATGGGTAATTTTCTGTAATGAAATGCTTCAAATTCTTGCGGTTGGCACGGTCAAAACAATCTTCCAGGTTCTATAAGAGTGGTCAAGACAGATCCAGGATCCACATGTAACCTGAAGATATACCTTTCCCCATGTCCAGAGTATCATGATGCACATGCTGTATGAGATGAGATAATGGCATTGGATAGAGTGGATAGACTATTGACTCACAGGACTGCGCCAATCAATAAAGGAACCCACGCTCCTTCAGGAACCTTCTTGAGTGCCGCGCCCCAGAATAGGCCTTCATAATGATGAGCCATTTTCTAGGAAGGTGCAGTCCATTGTCCTCACCATCGAAGGACCCGAACACAATCAAAAAGAGTATTGAAGCAATCCAGTGTTTATTCTTGACGTAGTATACTGAAAGAGCCAAGAGAACAGAAGTGGAAAACATTACTGTTGCTACTGCAAAGCCATATGCATTGGCGAGGTGTGCCGTGTTTGAGAAGCCAACGACAATGATGATTGTTGCAACCATAAGGGTCCAATTGAGCATAGGGATGTACACTTGCCCTTGATAGGTATTAGAGGTATAGTGCATCCGCAAAGGAGGGAAGCATTTCATGTTGATAAGTTGTTGTGCCAAACTAAAAGCGGCTGAAATCATTGCTTGTGATGCTACAAGCTAGCGTACAAGTCAATGTTATGTAAATGGGAGGGGAATAGAAGTGACTAACTGTTGCAAGGATGGCAAGAACAAAAATAAACCTAAAGTGAAATCAGCCTTCCAAGCAATATTCAATGCACATCAAAGAATAGTACCAAAATAGTCCACCATATTTGGGGCCAGGTATTGAGTTGTAGAAAATATTCCTGAGGACTTCTTCGCCTCCTGTGATCAGACGAGCTCCTTGACCTAGATACGCCAACAATAGTGATGGATACACTATGGCACTAAATGAGATCTGAAGAGAGATCTGTTAATAAATGTAGATGAAAGGACTATTTTTACCCACCCGGATCGACAAATCATTGAATTGACCAAGACTACCCACAGATCGTTAATTACTTAACAGTAAGTATCCAATGCAGATCGGGCTTACTTGGCGAATATTGCTTCACAGCCCGTCAGGGAGAGTAGGACACCAGCAAGAATATCATACTCCCTTGTACGGACGAACACTAGGTAACATGAGCTGATCCAATCAGGTCTGTCAAGTTACTAGCAACATACGCATAACAGCCCGCGACGGATCTAGGGCGCGGAAGATGCCAGGATATCGTGTAATATTGTAGATACCAGTACAGGTCAGACACATGAACCACAAAGAGGAGACTGAGGCGATGGGTAGTCAGAATGGAACTCAAAAATCACTTGCAAGACTCACTCGGTGCAAATGTCAATCCGACGCGAGACGTTCCAAATCGCTGAAATACGAACAACGCGAGAAGGAACACCTAGACATTGCATCATTTTTGCGATGACAAAGACAGTCTCAGTTTACTTGCGATTGAGATTGGAACAACATCCTTGGTTACGTCTGGCTCTGCGACGGCGATACCTCCGACGGCACTCGTTACTGAGACCGCAGGAGTGAAGACACCGTCTGCCATTGTCAATCTATGCTCAAAAATTGAGAATAAGTATGACACTATGCAGGGCTGCTACTAACGCAGTGCCTATCAGACACTAGAGTGCAAGTTAGTCAGGACACCTAAATAGGTGCCAGATACTAACCCATACTAACAACGGCCAACGGAGACGTTTGCTGAGTTGGCGTTTATCCCTTAGATGGGAAAAGGCACTTTTTGTCTCAGAGTAGAGACCAATATCGCCAGTTAAAACGCGATCAGCATCGTGATCCTCATTGGCTGGGGGATAGAGGCTCTGGAATAATGCGAATGTCCCTCCCTCTCCTGCACTCATCTGATAAAAAAAATCCAAGCCAAAGAGGAGTGAGGATCTTACCTTCCCGTGTACTAAAGCGAAGAGATATGATGACCTAGACCTTCGATGTGAATAAATGACGGCACCTTTAATAAGTAGACATACATATTTCAGGAGAGGAAGTAGTGTTAATGACCAAATGATAGCGCTTATTCCCCCAATTATGTCTTCTTCAGGGGGTAGTCTACCCGTTGCAGGCCATATGCCATTTAGAACGTAAAGGGGTGAGGTACCAATGTCCGAGTAGATAATTCCTGTGAACAATCAGATTACCGGTAGTAGAAAAATAAGAGAGGGAATGGCGTACCAAGTGTTTGAAACGTTAGCAAGGCGAGAGAAGAACCTCTCACATTGACCTTACGTCTCTGACCAAAAGATACGCCACCAGATTCGAGGGTGGAAGACATTGTGAGGAGACAAGAGATGGTGCTCCGTATTTATTGAGATGGAGTAAACTATGCATGTCAGGGCTGTACATTCACAGTTGGGGACTGTCCCTGTCTCGAAAGATGGACAATGTAGCGGATGAGAGATGAGACAGTTCACATGACGAACGAAAAAATACCGCAATTTGATGAGTAGGGATGAACGATTGTAGAAAACGCGGGATTATGGCCATAGGAGTAAAGATTCCGAGGGTTCGTTGAATGCAGATTGTAAAATGGTGGAATCATCACGGCAACGATAAGAAATACAGCCACCGCTTTTTCGGACCTGGAAGCGCGTTTCTCCTTTTGATGCACGCCTCACTGTTGATCATATACTATAGAAAGGCACAATAAGAGAGGAAAGTGAAGGGGGGATTGGCTATTGTACCTGAGACTAGTGCTAAAAAGAGCAAAGACGCTAAGGACGCATATAGGCAGCAGAATGACAACATGGAAGTAAGAAGAAAGAGAGAAGGAGAGAGTGGCAAACCCGCGGGTGCAATTGCGTGGGGATATAATAAAATTATTATTATTAATAAATAAAATTAGATTTTATTTTATTTTTTTGGTAGAAGGATTGCTACGTCTACAGTACACGCCTTGAACAACTCTGCCTATCTCCGGACTGATTAGCTTCAGTACCGCATATCAATGTCTTTCTTCAACTCCATCGGGTCAGTTTCTCCGAATTTCTCTCTCAATCTTTGCACCCACACTTACCCAAGCCTTGTACTCTACACTATGCAGTCGTACCATGACCCGTGCTCAGAGGGCCCCCAAGCGATCTCCTACCCCTACTTCTACAACTCTATCCCCAACCGAGTCTCTTCCAAGTCCGGCCCTTACTTCTCCAATTACCCAACCCCACAAACCACTCTTCTTATGTAGTCCATTCGTAGAAGCAGCTCTAGTTAAAGGCAACTTCAAAACAATTGTCATGCTCCCAAAATATGTTGATATCATGGAATGGGTAGCGGTTAATGGTAAGCCAGGTTCCATCAGTGCACATTCCCTCGCATCAGCTCATTTATCTAGTTTTCGACTTCTATAACCATCTTAATGAATTCTACGGTGTCATTACAGAATGTTGCACGCAGCATGGGTGTCCTACTATGTCGGCTGGTCCAACGTGTGTCTTCCTGACTGCCAAAGGGTTTTCCATCTCAATGCATCTGACAGATTGAACTACACCTGGATCAACCAGGATCGAAAGAATGTAAACCTCCCTGCACCAACCTACATCGACTACGTGATGACATGGGTGCAAAACCTGCTTGACGATGAAAACGTTTTCCCCACAAAGTCAGGTGTGTCGTGACTGCACCCTCATTTTCGCACCTAACCATAACTAGGCCAGGATTTCCCACCAAATTTCCCATCAACCGTTAAGCACATCTATAGACAACTCCTGAGGGTCTTTGCCCACATATACCATGCACATTACTCGCAAATCCTTCATCTGCGATCAGAACCACACTTCAATTCATTATTCGCGCATTTCCTCGCGTTTGGGCGGGAATACGAGCTGCTAGAGTTGAAGGATGTGAAGGGTTCACCCACATCGCCTGTCGGAATTGGAGCACTGTGGGAGAAGTGGAAGGAGATGGGTATTTTGGAGGGATAGATGATGTATCAATTTGAGGCATAAAAATGGATACGGTGAATATAAGCTCGGTGATGGGGGATTTATGATTTATCACGACAATGAGAGGCGACAGGCTTAGCCATGTGGTCAAGGGATCATCAATACCTGATATCCTGGACAACATGAGGCAGTCATAGTTCTAGTTCTTCTCGTCTCTTCCATCACCTACCTATCCCAATGTCCCTTTTCAAGTACGTTCTGATTGTCGTTGTCGTGCGCTTCTATATTCACATACTTCTTCCTTCGAACAAGTCGGAACCAAGCTCGTCCACCCCGTGCTAAGCGTTCGCCTACTCCAACCGGCCAACTTTACCCCAACGAGCGACCCAGTGGTGGTCCCCCATCACGTCCCCCATCCCCAGGAGTGCCAGGAAACAGACCTCTTTACCTATGCAGCCCCTTCGCTGACGCTGCCCTTGTCAAGGGCAATTTCAAGACCATCGTCATGCTTCCAAAATACGTCGATGTGATGGAATGGGTTGCCGTAAACAGTACGCCGTTTCTCCATCATTCCTACTTCTTAATGTTATAATATAAACTCACCCCGCACTCCACCCGCACCACTTATTCTCTATGTTTCTTTTCTCTTCTAGTTTACGACTTCTACACGAACCTGAATGAGTTCTACGGAGTTATCACCGAGTGTTGCACCCAACAATCATGTCCCACCATGTCCGGTGGTCCAGCGTACGTGCTTCTTATCGCCACCACCGCCTATCGCGTTCGAGACTGCTGCTGCTTGTACATTCTCCACGGCAGTAGCGGCTGTCAAAATACTTTCGGTACAGATCAAACTGATGCTGATTTCTTTTCCATTGACAGACTGCATTACACATGGATCAGTCACACGGGCAAACCGATGGCATTATCAGCACCAACGTACATCGACTCGGTTATGTCCTCGCTCCAAAAGCTAGTCGAGGATGAGAACATCTTCCCAGCCAAGACAAGTACGTTTTGCCGTACACGTTTACTTGCATCACTTATCTCATCCCCGTTCTCCTCTCACCATCAAATCCGACTCTATGTCATCCTAATCCCAATATCCAACCCCCCTTCCCCTCTTCACTCCCTCCTTTTCGATCCACAACCCGTCACTAAACAAAATCAGACCAACAATTCCACCCCTCGTTCCCTACAACGATCAAAAACATTTACCGCCAGCTCCTCCGCGTTTTCGCACACATCTACCACGCCCACTTTCCGCAAGTCCTCAATATCCGCGCCGAACCCCACTTCAACTCCCTCTTTGCTCACTTCCTCGCGTTTGGCAGGGAGTACGACCTGCTGGACGTGAAGGATATCAAGGGTGAGCCCACCGCCCCGGCTGGCGTCGGCCTACTGTGGGAGCGGTGGAGGCAAGCAGGCATTCTGGAGGCCTAACGTCCAGTAACCCGTACCCCTTCCTTAACTCCTCCCCCATCCATTATCCCCTCCCCTGTTTCCCGTGTACCCTCCCTGTCCTACCTTGTACCCACCACTTACCCACCCATTCGCTTACCCCATTCACCCCGCCCGATTGATAGAAATGAAATGAAATGAATGATTTGGAGATTGAGGCAATTATCGTTGGTTGTCGTCTTTTCTTTCTGTTAAGAATGCAATAGATTTCCGTTACTGGAATGGTTTTGTTTTTCCATGGAAGAAAACGTTACCCTCGTGAATAACGACGAGATTTTTGCTATAGACGGAAGATCCGAGTGGTAGGAACAAAAGAATTCGAATATGTCATATTATTGTCCTTGTCACCAGCTGCTGCTGCTACAACTAACGGCATGTAGCTGCGCTACGCTGAGATCCGACTCTCCTTAACCACATTCGCATCACACACAGCAAGCTGTATCATTCATTATCATAGTAGTTACCGACCACCGTATGATTTTTCCATCAGGCAATCAGCTGCTATACACACTTGACTCTGGCGAATGAGGACTTGGGGGAAGGATGACGCATATAGTACTACTCACCATCTATGGTAATTACTGCAGCTGACTCATGGCGCATGGCGCTCAACTCTACCTCACCTCTGATACAAACTATCATCTAAGCCGACTTCATAAAGAATCTCACAATCAAACTAGTTACCATGGCTTTCATTGCAGAAAAAGAGCGTTCCCCAGGATATACCCATGTTCTTCTCATTGCGACAGGCAGCGTTGCTTCTATAAAGGCGCCCCTCATCGTCAAAGAACTCCTCCTTGTTCGTACCCATATTATCCGATTACTTTATTTTCTGTAACTGAGGTCTAATCCATCCCTTGGACACCTCTACTTGGCATCCATACGTAGGTCATAGTACACTGACATAGTCATGGACAGTTCGATAAAGTCAAAGTGGAGGTCGTCGCAACCAAAGCCTCTCTGGTCTTTTATTCCAAAGATGACGTCAAACAAGCTGGTTCACGAGTCTGGACAGACGAAGAGGAATGGAATGTACGTTTCCTACTACTCTTACCATCCATCTTTCAATAATCATACATCCTTGCAGGATTCTTACCGTATTGGCGATCCAATTCTACATATCGAACTAAGAAGATGGGCCGATATCGTCCTGGTTGCTCCTTGCTCAGCAAACACCCTGGCGAAGATTGCGAACGGGCTTTGTGATAATCTTGTAGTAAGTTGGATATTCAATTATGGTATTCCCTTGAATTGATCGTTGCAGACATCATTACTTCGGGCTCTTGCTCCTACTACGCCAACCTATATCTTCCCTGCAATGAATACTCTCATGTATGAGCATCCACTTACAGCTGAACAACTACGAGTCGTGCGAGATGTCGTTGGCTATCAAATTGTAGGACCAATAGGAAAGGGCCTTGCTTGCGGAGACGTCGGTGAGTGCCTCTACCAGTAACTTTGCCCTCTGTTCAACATCCCGTCTATTCAGGTTTGGGCGCAATGACCGAATGGCGTGACATAGTTCAACTCGTGATTGACAGGTTTGGCCTCTCAAAGTCTACCACTAAACAGGAATGAATGAAACTTCATTCCAATTGAAATCCAAGATGTGAAAGATAGATGTATAGATGTCTATCCAAAGCCGCGCATATAAATCTATTATGCTTGCTTCGCCTGGTCCTTTGGCTCCTGTTATCTGTTACTACCATGAAGATAGTATAATCATATCCCAACTCACCTTTTCTGCCTTTGGAGAAACAGCCTGCTCTGTAGACTGATCAGCTTCAGTCTTCTCTCCAGCATCACCTTTCTGTTCTACAGTTTCGTCGGCAGTTGCATCAGGTTCGGAGGCGGAGCGTTCGACAGCCTGGGCGGCGTGTGACTCGGTGTTGCCAGGAACAGCTGCATCTGCAGGCGTTGTAACCACGTTCGGCAATGTCAGCTCAATCTCCTAGTCAAGTTGGGGCCCGACGTCAGTGCAAATTACAACTAGTCCAAGTCCTACACCAACTATATCGGCTTTAGGAACGTCAGCATGCTGCATCCGCACTTAGTACTTGGATATGCAGTCGACCTTCATGAAAACACGAACCTCAGCTGCTTTTATAACATCCGTGGCGTTAGCTTCTGTGCCCTCATCATCCTTCATTGACACGGTAGTAGATGGTTCGTGTTCTATAGTGGAGGCCGTTGACTCATGGTGCTTGTGCCCCGGGAAGTCATGGGCGTCGTTGTGAACTGCATGGGCGGCTCTGTTTTTCCTTGCGGAAGGGGAGAGAAGGTAGAGTAGCTAATGTAAAGTGGAGCTTGAGTAGACCATTAGCAGCTGTTAACACAGAAAGAGTTACCAGAGGGCCAAATATTATGCCAGAACCAATCTGTTATAAAGTAGCAATGGGTACAACATATTTTTACAATTCGCTCATCAAACAGACGTACAATCCAAGGTTTGTCGCTGGAGATTGCCGGGCCGTGCGATGACGCACTCATGTTCCTCCTGCAGAATTGCTGCGTGGTTCGGTTCCCAGCACGCAATGAGGCGCGAGTTGCAGTTGAGAAAATGGTGCGAGCGGCGCGAAATGCCATGGCTTTTGGAGAGGAGGAAGAAGGTGGATAAGTGTTCGAATACCGTGGGAGAGCTGGCTGTCTACGGGTAAGACCGGCGTGTTGATGTGTTGATGACGTTTGATTGTGGCTGTAAAAGTAAATGTTGACCTAATTGGTGATAATTCCTCGAATATCACATCTCGAAAAACTGGTTCCTGTCGTGAGCTATACAAGGCAACTCAGTAGGACAAGCAATAGCCATTCAGCATGACAGCTTCCCGCACTCCCTGCAGCTATCTGTCCGTAAACACAAGCATGGCCAGACTTGCCATGGCACTCATAAACATAACCGTTCTTGCACTCTTTGTTGATATTTTCTCATTCCCGCAAAAACTGCCCTTGAACTTTGTTGTACAGACACTTGGAATATTCATACGCCTTGAGTGACGAAGAGTCTTCTCCCCTCTGAATTTCGTGCTGGGAAATAGGCATATGGAAGTTGTTATACGAACGCTTCACATGATAAGGTGACCCTCAAGTGAGAGTACACTCGACGACTTCTACTTAGCACAGTGGTAGGAATCATTCGGGCACCCCATCTCCTTGGAGCAATCACGTAGTGGTGTATCTGGTCCATATGTCTCGTGAATTTTATTTCCGTGACTTCCATTCAAATCGATGAACAGTGTCATGAAACATCGGATCCTTTTCTCCTGCATTCCCCTTGGGAGTATACATATGATGGCATAGAAGTAAATAATTGGTCTCGATTTTGGGTTTATTATCAAGCGAAGAGTCCCTAAAATGCAATTTGTTGCTTCGTACCTCGAGGTTACCTACCAGGCGCAAGTGTCAAGACGAAAATAGGTGTGTCAGGAGAGCTAATTCATAACTACCCTGTCGGCCAGTGCGGTGAAGACGGGGTTAAGCCGTTATCAGTGACGCCAATGCTAACATGTCGCCTTGCATGATTAGTACTAATAACTCTGTAGGTTGCGCACTGCTTCAATCCACTTGGTTTAGTTTTGAAAACCCATCGGGGGTTAAAAATTGGCATAACGTGGCCGATAACTCATTCCAAATTCTAAAGCGATTGTGGTGGGCATACTACCAACAAGTGGAGGCGGTGAATAATGGCTGTCATTATTCCAGTTGAAACCTTGCACAAGTTAGATCAGGACGTTATTTGATTATCCAATAATAGAATGTATTCAGTAAATCCAAGAAAGTTTTATACAAGCAGCCAGTATGTATAATTTAGCTACTCGTGCACTGCTAAAGTAGAACTTATTGGAAACGTGTGAAAACGATACACCACTTCACAAACAAGTTCATATTATGAAAAATAGCAGACCCGTTAACTACTTCAGCAACTGAGCCTGCCACATTTGGTGCAAGAACTCCTGACACCAAAGTCACAAGTCTTGCCAGTAGAGCTATTGCATTCGTAAACGTGGCTGTCGAGACAATTGGAGTTGATGGCCTGATTGCCACAGAATTCGCCTTGGACCTTGTTGCACAGGCACTTGGACGGAGTGCAAGCCTGTGTTGATGTTAACATGATTATTAGGAAAAAAATAACCTTTTTCACGTACGCGCTTGAAGAACGTAGGGACGTCCTCGCCAACTGGCTCAGGCAGTGCCTCCCGGACAGCGACAGGGCCAGCTTTAGAAGCAGTAGCGATGCCGAAGAAAGCAAAAGCAATGATACTAGTGAATACGGTAACCTAGAAGAGGTTTGTCAACGGAGAGTAGGGCATTCCAATGTTGGAAAACCGTACCTTCATTGTATAATAGAAAATTAGAAGTTGGGAGTAGATGTTCTGAACCAGAGAACAGTAGAAGGCGCGTTGAGACTGGAGAGAAACGGCTTTCTTGCATAGGCTTTTATACAGTTGGAGCTCCACAAAACGAGTTAAACATAGAAAACTTGAATCCCATCTTCCGAAAAGTGGCCTGGTGACCATGAAGCATTGACAGAAGATCAACATCATCTGGCGCTGTTTGTCGGAGTGGTAAGGATCACAACGCTTTTATTCATCGGACTTACTTCAATAAGCCACCATCATCAGAAGTTAAGGGCTTATCCTGGCCTCCGTGTCAAGTGGTATTGAGTGGTGAGATAGCATTGAGTGACCGGCATGGGTGTGATTATCGGACGATGACTCCTAATATGCAGTGTTGAGCACTGATCTTCCATCCAAATCAGATGGCAGTGTCAAGTTCTAGTTGTTACTGAGAGACAATGGCAATGACATGCCGTAAGTTCGTTACTTCTGTTTGATGGTATTGATGACTTTTACTAGTAGCAACTGCATTCAACGTGAGTCTAATAGCCTGAGCGTTACACTGTATTGACGATTACAATAAGGCAAAACGTAGGTGAAGCTCATTGAATTTGGTCTGCATTCAGCGTCATTTGACAAGGATTTCTCTTTACCTAGAAAACAACCCATCAGGCGTGGGATCCTAACATTTGACAAGGATTTCCTTCTTTGAATAACCCATCAGGCTGTAACGTTGTTGTGACACTCTCGTCCAGCAGTGATGAGCGCGCGCTTAATTAGCATTGCCTCCGAGCTGCAACTGCCAGTGAGTCCTTGCATGTCACAACGGGGCGATGCTGCGTGAATGTTCACCCTAATTTTGACAGCTCATTGGCAAGCACTCAACTATAAGCTGTCCATATAGTGAGACTTCCGACTTTCCAGAGGAGGGTCACTAATATTTGTCCTTGTTCAGTTGATCTGTCTGCTGTGTCAGTGGCGGTATCTCTCACAAGCAGGCATTGTATTCATTATCTGGGTATGTTAGTGGTCATTGAACAGAAAAGGCGGTAACTAAAGCTCAACTTTGGCCTTCTTGGGAATGAATTGAATAGATAAGGATATCCTGATCTATCGTAGGCTTGTAGTTGCGCACAGAACGTTGGAATGTCCCCACATTTTGAATGGGTCCCGATAGGATACGTCTCATGCTTAGGAGACACTTCACGACTTCGCATATGGTAGTTAGGGTTTCAAGCGGTGCGTTCATTTCGCTAATCAGGGTATCTAATTAACTCAACAATCATGAACTCTAGTTGCAGCAAATATTGTCACTTCGGTATTTATAGAAGACTAAAACTCTTCAGGCAAACTTGACGGAAGTTTCCTCATTGAAAATATTACTGGACGCGCCGCGAAACCAAAATCTCAACAGCCCGGACAACAACCGGCAAAGCAGTAGGCGCCAGGCAATACTCTCCACCAGATACGTCGCAAATCAATTAGGCAGGTCACTAGTAAAACCTGGTTAAAATCACGCATAGAAATTAGCCACCCGGTCCATGATTTCATATTTCGGTTAGTAATGTGTATCACGACTGAACACCGTTATACGGAAGCGAATAACCGTGTCTTCCATTCGAAACTATAAACAACGCCAAAATCCCAAGATTTTTCCCGCATAAATCCCCCCCCCCCCCCGGAGTACGCAAATGATGACCATAGAAATAAATGTCTGGCCTGGACTCCGGAGTCTATTGCGAAGCGAAGAGGCCTCAAAATGCCACTTGTCGCTTCGCACATTGAGGTCTCGTCTCTTTCCAGGCGCAAAGGTGTCAAAATGAAATCGGACTGTCAAGGAGTAATGTTGTAATCATTCCTGCAGAATGTGACGATGAAGTAAGGCGTTGCCATATATTATGATCATGACCAAAGTTTCCATGCATTACAGAGGAGCAGATAAATTCCAAGCGAACCAATGGATGTTTAACTAGTGGAAACCCCATATCAGATGCGTGTGAATCTTCTTCTGAAACGATTGTGGCGTCCACGCAACTATCAAGTGGGGACAGTGGGGAATACCTGTGATTATTTGAAGGAACCGGGCTCTTCGCATGGAACAAAACTTTTGTGTCGAACACATTAGAGAAACACAAATCGAGAATGACACTGGTTTATCTAGATTGGCTCAGGAAACTTGTATCTTTCTATACAAACTTACTTCAGCTACTCGTGCATTGCTAAAGTAGAAGAGATCGGATATTTGGCAAATGGTACACTACTTCACAAACAAGTCTATATCAAGAAAACAGCTGAATTTCCTTCAGCACTTGAGCTTGCCACAATCAGCACAAGACTTCCTGTAACCGTAGTCACAAGCCTTGCCAGTAGAGCGGTTGCATTCATAAACGTGGTCGTTGCGGCAGTTGGGGTTGATCCTTTCATTGCCACAGAATTGGCCTTGAACTTTGTTGCACAAGCACTTGGAAGGAGTGCAAGCCTGCGCATTGTTAAATCGTATTGTTGGAAAAAATGAATCTCTGTACGTACACGCTTGAAGAACTCGGGGACGTCATCGCCCACAGGCTCAGGCAGCGCCTCGCGAGCAGCGACTGGGGCAGCAACTTCAGCTTCAGCAGCAGCAGCGATGCCGAAGAAAGCGAAAGCAATAATGCTAGTGAAAATGGTGACCTAGAAGGTCTGTCAACGAAAAGCATGGCTTCCAAGTGCTGGAAGACCGTACCTTCATTGTATAGTAGAAAGTGAGAGGTTGAGAGTAGATGTTCTGAATTAGACTAGAGGATGTGTCGAGTCTGGAGAGAATTGCCTTCTTACCTGGGCCTTATATATCATTGGAGCTCCACCCGACAAGAATCTGACAAGAAAAGTAGAGATATCTGGATCTCACCTCTCGGAAAGTGGCTCTCATGGGGTTGGTGACCCTAAGTCATCGGCAAAGGATCAACATCATCCGGCGCTGTTGGGGAGAGTGGTAAGAATCACATTTTACCTTCGAGGTTCGGCGCACCTACTCCTGTGGCATTCATCGGACTTACTTCAATAAGCCACCCTTATGCAGGTAAGGTCTTGTCCTCGTCACACACCCCACAGAGGCAGTGCGGAAGTGGCAATAAGAGTTCTAGTCGTTTGATGAGAGCTCCGAAGAATGCAAGGATCTTCCCGCAACATGGTGTTTATAACTATTTTTTCATCTAAATCATTGATGACCGTATCAAGTCGTACTGAGCAAATGGCATACCGTAAAACTGATACTCCTGATTGATAATTTACAGTAAGGACTGTGAGACCTGTATTTAATGAGTCAAGCAGCGTTGTAGCGTCGAGAAACATAATAGGTAAACCCCGTCGAATTTGATTTTTGTTCAAAGCTAAACGAGATGCACTAACGCTCGGCAAATTCAGTGTTCGGGAGCCAAATATGGCAATTCGGCGTCTAAAATGACGTTCCTTACTGTTTTGTTCCCACAATTACAGTATCCCGCGAGGCGTCCAAGTGTTCCATTGTTATGATTCTCTCTTGTCAAGCCAAGATGATGAAAGTGCATCTGATTAGCATCGCCTCCGTGTTTCAGTTTCAGTCATTAAATGTTGGAGCTACTAGCGTACTGCCAGTGGCATGTCACAGCGAGGCGATGATGCATGGGTGATCTCACCCTGACAGCTCAGCCATTCATTTAGCAAGTCCTCCGAGAGGAAAAACCGTGGACAGTATCATTGCGGCTTTGCCAAGCTCTAAACTATTCCTTGAGGGGAGTAGGTTTGTGACAAATTGAGTATAGGCAAGAAGTACTGACAAGGATAAATACTGACCTATAATAATGCATGCTTGGGTAAGAATTTATCCATACTGGGTGTATGCAGGACACACGGCCACAGGGAATGACGGAGTGGTTCCCATTGGGGTCTAACGATAACGCCACCAACAACTTCCTCGCTTTCCACTTCCCGGCCAAAAGAAGGTCACTCAAAATTTTCCGCTGTCCATGTTGGCTGATCTGTCAAGCCGGGTCAACGTATATGCCACAATTCGGCATGATTCGGGCTATTATTCGTGCTGTCAAGTATGATGGTTATCCTAAAGACAAGGCGCTAACTAAGGTTAAACTTGCAGATACTCGTGGCTACCTGACATGGATATCCGTAGTTTGTAGGTTCACAACTGCGTACAGGAGGTCACAAGGCGACCACCACTCGAATTGGACCCCGTAATTTACGCATAATGCCTTGAAGGGGCTCTTCACATCATTCACATGCCGTAGTCAAGGTATCAAGTGATACAATTCATTTTGCTAATTGGAGTACTTCATCAACTCAGCAACGGGAGGTAAGTTCTACTCATGACAATATCGTATCATCTCTTTAACTATCCCGTTGTTTTTTTGCTGATACCTGTTCAGAAACTGAAATTTCAATTGCACTGCTCAAGGCCACAAACCCGAACGACTCTGCACCATAAACAACAACCATGTCCCCAAGGTAGGCGACCATGTATTTGGATAGCATGGCATTGATTAGGACTTTTGGGAAACCAAAGCTGAGAAAGGTTCAACATGATTAGTGTCACTACGAAGTGATTCCCAAGTGAATACTTTGAATGGCAGTCGTTAGGTATGAGACAAAAGGCTCGATACTAGCACCTGAACTTGACACAGGTGGCGGAAGACTGGCTGAAGCCATAGTCACAAGTCCCACCACAAGTGGCGCATTCGTATGAGACTTGACACAGTTAGGATCCCTTTTGTCACCACAGAATATGCCCAGGGAGCCATTGCATCGACACTTGGAAGGAGTGCAGGTCTTTTTTTTTTTTTTTTTTTTTGAATAGTAAATTGATTATGTTTGTACTGTACATGTGGCGAATTGCTACGCTTAATATATGTAAATGTTCCTCACGAAGAGGAAAATTGAAAAATTAGGTGTTAGGAAGGGAGGCAGGTTGTATGTGCAGCACACCCTCTTCCTCGTCTTCGTCTGTGACTAGGCCTTCAAATGTGAAGGCCTTAGGGTTTTTTCGGAGAAACTCAATGATGAGCTTCACGGCGGAAGGTCTCCGCACCAATACCGGAAGGGGTTGTAATCTATGTACATAGTCAGAGCAAAAGTTAAAGATGTGCTCACGAGTAGCGGTTGACTCTTCTCCTCTGTCAGCGCAAGGGGCACACGCCTGGGAATTCTTGCTCGGATGGAATTTTGCTGAATATTGTTAGAATAGCCGCCCATAAGGTGCTAAAGTATCGGACCATAGATAAGTTATAAATAGTTCATCTAATTATAGTTCACCATGAATCATCTAATGATCCATGGATGCCTTGGAGATAGACTGTGGATATCTATGAATATTGCAGTGATATCATGCGCAGTTACCCCAGGTAAATGCGCAGCTACTCCAGGTAGAATCACAAGTAGAATATTGGTCCATGCACATACTTCTGTACAGTATAAAAGAGGACCGTTTAGCATCCTAGCAATACAAGTTCTTACAGAGCTTCTAGCAGTAGCATTAGCAACTACCTAACAAGTAAGTTAGCTCCCTAGCTACTAGCTTCCCCTAGGGATTAGCCTAGCGCTTTGTGCAGGTGTTCTGGACTGGGCAACTCCCTCTGGGAGCCAGTCTTCTCAACAGGTTATGGGCCTCGCAGCTCATAGCTTGGGAGAATTGAGAGGATTTATCCTCTCCCCTCATCGTCCCCCTCGCTCTTAAGGAGCTTGGGATCGTGAGGGACAGTAAGCAAGTTACTTGCTTGCTGTGTCCTCTGTTGAGAACTGGGGATCTTCTTACTCAGTGTTTCAAATTGCGAGCCTGGCACTGACTGGATTTTTTACAGATTTTTCAAATCACTCAACAAAAATCCTCGGTATGCCTAATTTCACAATTAACAGCTACCACAACTTTGAGATTCCCATCCCGGAATCTACCACCAATGGACTTGTCGAGTCCATTACCGCCAGACCTCTTCTGCAGAACCTCCTGCAGGATGTCTCCACCCTTTCCTCGCACATCAACAACGTGCGAATGGCCCAGCTGGCTTGTCTCCCCATTGTACTGGCCGGGGAAGAGTATGTCTATCTCGCCGAGTGCAGCAAACATGTTGCACTCAAAAGTAAGATATTAGAATACTTGATAGACCAGCTTACTATCATAAAACGCCAGAACAACAAGTTCTCTCTGGCTTATATGAACTTACATGGGTGGGGACACATGGAAGGCATCGGGGTAGGACAGGCAGGGACTGGAGCGTGGAGAGTCTTGGAGGAAAATGATGAGAATATCAATTAGAATAATCATCATTATTTCTCCAAAAAATATCATTTTTTAAAACACTGTTCTTGAAAAGAGAGAAAAACTGACTAAGAAATTTTTTTAGATCAAGTAACATCCTCAATGCATTTCTCACCTTTCAAGAAAGTAAAGAAGACCCAGCCCAACAGCAGCACTGGTTTCTTCTACATAGTCCCTGGTTACAAATTATCCATGGAAGAAACCAACAAAGTTCACTCAAAGAACTTTAACATCAATTCATACGCTAAGCGATTGTTTCACAAAGAGTCATGCACTCTCCTCAAACCATCACCCAAGCGAATCAATAAGTCTACAATCTCCAGACCTCATCCTCTTAACCATCCACGCTCTGTCAAATCACCTATCTATTACAACAATCATATCTGCCTTTACCATCAATTCATTGATGGAAGACATATGGGCAACCATATTTACTTATATCAATGCCATCTGATGGAACAAAACAGAAGGCGCAACAGGCAGATTGCTCAGTGGAAGGCCAAAGAGAGAGCCTCACAAAAGGAACAAGACGAGGCCTGGAATATCCTTCAACGCTTAAAATGCAAGGAGTGATATGAGGATCTCTGTCTCAAAAGATGCCAAGACTATGCCCGCAGCCATGCATATCAAATTGAGACGCTCAATCGTAACCTCGAGTACCACCTGGAACTTAGGAAGCCACTTCTCAAAGATCCTAAGAATCGATTCCTCACATGGCTTCAAGGAGGTGTCGAACTTCTGCAGAAATATGGATGGTCCATATCCAACAAAGAACGCAATCACTTTCAACATTCGCTAAACAGAAACTACATCCCTTTTGAATTAGCGGAATGCCTCCCACCAGTTGTTCTCCAATATCTCACAATTTATCACTGGTCAGATGAGATTCGAAGAGTTCAAATCGCCTGTGACAACTTGGATGCCTTCGCAAGAATAAATTTCCTGTCCATTATCAAAAACCGATACTTCATTTGGATCCTAGGAGGAGAACCTCTCTTAGCCCACTATGGATGGGACTTATCCACAGAAGATAGAAACCGTTTTATGCACACATTAAATGGTAACATTGAAGCAATTCACGAACGCATCCTACTTGTAAGAGAATTCAATGATGCTATCCTTTACATCATGGATTCTCTTAAAGACACTTCACAGAGCACAATCAACAGCTTCTTCAAAATCCGAGAAAACTGCTTCCTCATCTGGATTGTAAGCAAATCACTTCTAAAGAAATATGGCATCCATATTACTGACAATGAAAGAAACATCTTTCATGATGCACTACAAAGATCCTTCCTTTCGAGAGAAGAAAGAAATCGCATAATGCATGCCCTTAATGGGAATCATAATCTCTGGAAGACCAGAGGACAGGATGAAGAAGAACAAGAAACAATCTTTACCAATCCCCACCTTCTTCAATGATATATGTTCATCTTTGAACATATAAATGAGGCCACTCATATCCTTGAAGCTTGCAGAATCCTTTCTCATAACGAAAGGATCTGCTACCTCTCCATTGAAAGAAGAAGGATGTTCGTTTGGATTATAGGAGGAGAAAGGGCCTTAAATCATTTTGGACTTTTCTTATCGGCCGAGGAAAGAAACCAGTTCATGCATGCTCTAAACGGCAATGGGAATGACATAAAGACTTCCAAAATGGATCGCATCCCCATCATGGATGGAACCAACTACACCCTCTGGGCATACCCCATGAGGGCCTACCTTGAATTCAAGGGATACTGGTTAATCACCACTGATGGACTCCCAGACTTGGCCACCCAAACAGAACCCTTTGCTTACAACCCCATGAAAGCTGGATCATCGGAAGCACCAACTGAAACCTGGGAAAGCCAAATCAGGAGACAGGAACTAAAAGACAAATACCACAATCTCAACGATGGTGCCAAGGGGTCCATGAAACAAAAACTTTCAAATGCCATCATTGAGGAAATCAAAGACATGGAGACAGCCCAAGAAATTTGGAAATACCTTGAAACCAAATTTAATAAAGCAGGAAGTGCTCAAGTTTTTGGAGACATCCAAAAGGTCTACACATTCCAAATCAGAGGAAATCAGAATCCTGAAACAGAAATTGCGAAATTGGCTTTACTCTTCACTCACCTCAAAGCTCAAGGAGCAGAATTATCCAAATTTTATCAAGCCATGACACTCTTAAATGCAGGATTGGCAAAATGGCCTCACCTAGTGTCCATCTACCTCGCCCAGAACAAAATGAAGAAGCTCGACTTCAATGAAATTAAAATCATGTTCATCGCAGATTGGCACAGGACTTCTACTCTTGGCCAACCTACTCTGAAAATAAACAAGATTTCAGGAGTACAACAAAAGAAAAAGGATCCCAACTGGAAAAAAGGAAAGGGAAAGGACAATTCAAAATCCGAATCACCTACCTCTCCTACCACTTCCAATGATTCTAAATCCTCCTCCGGTAGAAAATTCCAAGGAGGCCGCTGAACTAAAAAGAAAGTCAATTCGGCAATTGAGGAAACAAATGAGGATGAACCATCTCATATCTTGAGTTTTGCAGCCTCTGCAATGGTCCCTCATTATGCTTCAACTGTGTCTACTATAGACAGTAGACCCTGTGTCCCTCCACAGAAGTATCAAGGGACCCCAACCAAGGGTGCTTGGGAAACCGTCCCTGAAGCTATATCCCTGCTTCACAGAATGGGTATTAAACCCTCCATTCAGTTGGTGAAAACCACTGAAGGACCACTTCTTGAGTCAACAGATGATTACCCTGTCACTAAAAAATGGAAGTTCACTCCAGAACTTCCCCCTCAGGAACCCATTACCGCCCACAACCCTGAAGTGGTTGTTGACTGGGACGATGTTGTATCTCTTGGTGAAGAACCCCAAGGATCATACACAGAAGCAGAAATAGTCGAAGATTCAACTAACCTCATTGATGAAAGGTGTGTACCCTCATCCAGTAACAACAAATCTACTGACATAGGACAGCATGGATTACCTCTTCGAGGAATTAATCCAGGACACTTAAGAGCATCTTTTGCTGTACTCCATCCTAAATCAATGGACAAATGTTTACATATGAAAACCTTTGTACTCTGTAGTATTTGTTCAAATAAAAATTACACACCATGGTTACTGGACTCCAGTGCTTCTGTACACATCACAATGAATAAGAAGGACTTCACTAATTATGAAGCCTTAAAACACCCAATACCCATCGAAACCACTGAGAAAGGGGCTGTGGTTAAACTACTAGGCTGAGGGACAGTCTACATTAAACACAGCATTGATAAAGACAATGATACTATCTCAAAGATATATCCCATCTACTACCTACCTCAACTAGGTCACCGTATTTTTTCCCTTGGAGAGTTCCTTGCCGGAGGACTCTCCTTCACAGGAAACAGCAAGGAGGTGAAGATCATTGGAAAAAATGATGACACCATCATCTCTGGAAAAACATCCAGATTATATCCAAACTTATTCCTGATACAAACTGAAATAGTATCAGGATTTGAACACTTACTATCAAAAGTGTCCCTCCCACCCATGGAGAACAATTCTCCTAATATCCCTTATCACATTTGGCATAAACACCTGGGGCATCCTGGTGCTGAAGCCTTAAGACATTTCAAGAATGACACATTAGACATGCCGTCGAATGTGGTTAAACCCAGAACAGATAGCATCTGTACTGGTTGTGTAAAGGGAAAAATGACAAACAAGTCATTCCCTTCATCAGAATCTAGAGCCAAACAACCATTTGAACTCGTTCATTCTGACGTCAAAGAATTCCCAAAGGAGGGCTTCAGACGCACTAAATACATCGTAACATTCTTAGATGACTTCTCTGGTTGGTGTGTCACCACACAATTATGGAAGAAATCTCAAGTATATGAAGCCTCCAAAAGATTCTTTGCACTTGTCGAAACACAATTCAACACCAAGGTCAAAAAATGGCGAACTGATGGAGGAGGAGAATTCAAATCGATTGAACTCTCCAACCTTATCAGAAATAGAGGAATCATCAAACAAACTAGTGCCCCACATTCACCACAACAGAATGGTTGAGCTGAACAACTTAACAGAACTCTCCATGAAAAATCTGAAGCAATGCATCACCAAGCATGCTTACCTGAATCTTTCTGGTCATTTACCTGGGCACATGCAACACACCTCTACAACATAACACCACAGAAGCGTTTAAAATGGAAATCGCCTCATCACATCCTATACGGCAAAAAACCATCTGTTGACTTCTTACGTGTTATTGGCTGTGCTGCTCATGTTTGGATACCCAAAGAAAAATGTCATAACAAATTATCACCTCATTCTGAGATGATGATACATCTTGGACTACAACCAGGAACAAAAGGATGGTCCTTCCTTAGGACAAATGGTTCTGTTTTCATTGGAATGAAAGCCATCTTCAATGAATCCTATTTTCCAAGATGCAAAGATACATCCCCAAAATCTCTACCTCCACTATCAAAGGATATGGCACCCGATGACAATGATCAATGGAATACCCCCACTCAATTTGATGATAATTCATTTGCTCCTCAGCAACTATCGGATTTTTAAAAAACTGATTCATTGGATGATAATCCTTCTGACTCATCGGATGACAATCCTTCTGACTCCGATGACAATTCAGACTCAGAAGATGATGATCATACTGACCAAATGGACGAACCAAAGAGTGAGGATGAGGCTGATCATCACTCCAAACCAAGAACTGAGGATGAATCCGACCATCATCCCAGTGATAATTCATCAGAAAATGAGGACGAACACACCGAAGAACATGAGCATCATTCAGACGTGGAAGAGGATGGCCATGATTACTCCTCTGAAGAACCTGAACAACCACCAACTCCACCCCTCAGACGATCTGAGAGGTCCAGGAATGTCCCAGTCAGACCTGGCAATATTTATGGTGAACAACGAGTTCCCTCTGAAATCCTTCAAGATTTACAAAGATGGAGGAATTGGCAACCAGAGGAAACTATCTCAACTATGAGACAGAAATCCTCTAACAACAAACTGGTCTCCATCACAAGGAACCTACCCCAAAAGGGCAAGAGTAAAAATTCTAGGAATTCTCAGAACCCTCGTGAAAGAGACAGATCCCTTCCTAAAAAACTTAAGGACACTGGGATCAACCTGAACAAATTGGATGATGTCACGAGAACATGGCTTGAGGCCATGAATTTTGACAAAATGGGATTAACCCAAAAAGCTAACTTCTTGGGTAATGGGGGAGTTGCTTTCGTACTCAAAAAATTGCTCAAAGCAGCTGTCCCTGATGACATTCCCATCCAATTCAGAGACATTGCCAAACTACCACCACCTGAAAAGGATGCCTGGTATGAAGCTTGTAAAGAGGAAATCAAAGCCCTTGAAAGCTGCAATGTCTATAAACTCATACCACTGCCCAAAGGCAAAAAGATCATTAAAAATAGATGGGTTTTTAACAAAAAATCTGACAGGAGGAAAAAGGCAAGACTAGTTGCCAAAGGTTTCTCACAAGTCGAAGGAATTGACTTTAATGAAATTTTTTCTCCTGTCGTCAGGTATGAGACTGTGCATCTTATACTCGCCCTTGCTGCCCTTGAGAAATGGCACATCTCTGGACTAGATGTTAAAAACGCCTATCTTTATGGTACTCTAAATGAAGAGATCTACATGAATCAACCAGAGGGATTCATCCAAAAGGGAAAAGAGCACCTAGTCTTAAAACTAGAAAAAGCTCTATATGGTCTTAAACAAGCAGGACTTGCTTGGTGGCATGCCATGGAAAAATCCATGAAAGAATTAGGATTCACTCACATCAAATCAGATGCAGGCATTTTTGTCTTCAAGAAAAATGGCAAAATAGTCATTGCCATTGTCTATGTAGATAATGCATTATTTCTTGGACCAGATAAGAATTTCTTACTCGACATTAAAAAGAAATTCATGAACAAATGGGAATGTAGAGAAACCGATTGCTCAGAGTTCTTAGGAATGAACATCAAGATTGAGAGTGGAAAACTCCACCTTGATCAACAAAAATATCTCCTAAAAATTCTTGAACGATTTGGTATGCAAAATTGCCGAACAGCAAAAACACCACTCCCTGCAGGCTATATTCCCCAACCAAATCCTGAAAAGGCAGATCCCAAGTTAAGATCTCGCTTTCAACAAATTATAGGATCATTACTATACCTCATGATTGGGACAAGACCAGACATCGCCTTTGCAGTAATTAAAATGTCACAACATTCTGCAAACCCCTCCCAAGAACATATAGATAAAGCCCTATACATTTTCAGGTATCTCAATGGAACAAGAAAATATGCGCTTACCATGGATGGAAACAGCAAAAAATCACTCATCGCCTTCACGGACAGTGATTATGCTTCTGACCCAATAAAACGAAAATCTACTTTGGGTTTTTTCACCAAATTGGCAAATGGTGCCATCTCATGGACATCTCATCTACAACTGACAATAGCCCAATCCTCTACTGAAGCTGAATACATGTCA